>VWYK01072879.1:29133-45444 GCA_013399775.1 Semnornis frantzii | reverse complement strand
GAAACCTTCTCTTCTCCAGGCTGCAGAGCCCCAACTCTCTCAGCCTGTCCTCATAGCAGAGCTGCTGCAGCCCTCACAGCATCTTTGTGGCCTCCTCTGGACCTGCTCCAACACTTCCATGTCCTTCCTGTGCTGGGGGCTCCAGAACTGCACCCAGGACTGCAGGTGGGGTCTGAGGAGAGCAGAGCAAAGGGGCAGAATCCCCTCCCTTGCCCAACTGCCCACTCTGCTCTTGCTGCAGCCCAGGACTCGGTTGCTGTCTGGGCTGCACATGCACAATCAGGCTGTTCCCTCACAGGCCTTAACAAAGTTAGGAATCTGCCCAGCCATGAAACTGAAAGAAATCTCACACACCTGACTTGTTTGGCTGCTTCAAGTATACAAGGCACAATCTTAAAATCTGGAAGTTCTTCAGGGGAATCATCTCCAGCTGGTCCCACAGACCAACATCTGCTGTTTTTAATCCAGTTTAACATCAGCTCTTCATCTAAATCAAAGAGTTTGTCCACCACTTCACCCACTTTTACCAGCAATTCAACTGCACAAGAGAGAATGGACAAATCTCAGCAAGCTATAAACAACAAAGCAGAACTTAGCTCACAAAAGGCCTAGGTCTAGAAGATCACTAAAGAGTTATCACTAATTCCAGTCTTGTTTTGGCAACTCACCATTGGTAGAGCTGGACATGATAAAGCAAACACAGTCGTACACAGAAGGGTTTTCTCTGATTCTCTCCACCCAGACATTGGCCACCTCAGGCTGGGAGAGGCAAGTTAACAACAACCTAGGCAAGAATTGCCCATTTAACAAATGAGAAGCAAATTAGTTCCTTTCAGCTGTACAAGTGTAATTCCAAAATACTGAGAATGATGAATGAAAAGAGGAATCTAGCTCATGGCAAATCAATTCCAGAGCAAGATGGACCTTTTGGTTAGAATGACAGGATAATAAACAGTGAGCCCCCTTGTCAGTTTTCTTCCCAGAAACACAGCAGAACTGCAGTAATGGCCTATTAATTCCCAAGATGTCCTACCTGCTTGTTTCCAGAAGAGTTGGGGAGTCTGAATCGCACAAACGTTGCAACAGCACTTGGCTTTAAGAAGCAAACACAAGACAAAAGTTAATAAAATCTATCTTTATTTTTTTTAAAAGTGTGCTGGTTTGAGGCTAATTGGAATATTTCAATGAAAAAAATAAATTATGGGCTGTGAAAAGAACAACAATGGTGATGTCTGCTTCACTTATAGGCTTGCTGAGATGTATACAAACAAGGACACAAATTAACACAGAGTCTCTGGCTCTCTCTGGGAGCTGGTTTGTCTTCTGGCTTTCTGCTGTGTAACCCAACTCATCATTCTGCTTCTAACCCCCCTTGCCATGCCTCCAAACTCACCTTGCACGTAAGCCAGACCCTGGGGTAAGGTAGAGGGGTGGGGAGAAGGTGGAAGGGTGGTTGGGAGCCCCTCCTGGGGACTGTGATTTCTGGGAGGGGAATTGTGTTTCTGTATTACCTTTAACTCATATATTTCTGTAACTATTCCTGTCTATTGTGTCTATCTCTGCTTGTATATTGTGTTAAGCTATAAACAGAGCTTCAGTCCTTAACTTCCAGCCAGCTGAGTCTAGTGTGGGTGATTTTCATAGAGTGGCGGGGCAGGTAACTCCCAAACCATCACAAAAAGTTATAAGAAGTTCATTTCATAGCTGCAACCATGTTCTGAGACCAAAGCCAGCTTCTCCTGACTGTGCATTCATTTGCAGCATTGCAAGAGTGCCAAAACAAAAAATTTAAGATTCAAGACTTTGACAGCTGATTAAACCAAAAAGAGTGGTCTGCATCCTTTTTTTCCCCTTCACTGAACACTTCCCCCACTACTATGGTCAGTTGAAAAGGTGTGAACAAAGATAAGACATGGCAAGCAATTTAAAATCTCTTCTGTAACATTTATTTCATGACTGTGAGTCCAGAAAAGCAGCAGTCATGCATATATAAAGCACATACATACTTACCCAAGATTCTCATCTTTACTGATGGACATACATATGTCTTGGAAACAGGCCATGTTTCCTAATATTCCCACACAGATTTCCTGAAAAGTCAAAAGTATGATGAGCTGCAGTGTAGTTCGTGGTTTTATTTCCACAGCCACAAGACAAATGTAAGAAAGGTTCAAAGACATTTTGCAGTTTGATTTCCAAGTCCTTATGACCCACTGTTTCAAGACAGACATCCAGATTTTTTCTATCTGCCTAAAATGTACTCATGATCAGGTAGTGTTCAGATGTGTAGGTGCTGAGGTTTTCCATAAAAGCAAATGTATCTTGAAATCGACTTGGGTTGCACATTCTAGGTAAACTCTTTTGAAGCTAATCTGGCATCTCTGTTACTAAAGCAACAAAAAGTCTAAGAACAACAAAATCACCATCTAGTCTTGAGAAGAAAAGGCTGAGAGGGGATCTTATCAACATCTATAAACACCTGAGGGGTGGATATCGAGGTGAAGGTGATGGTCTTTCTTCCGTGGTGCCCAGTGATTTGACAAGGAACAGCAGGTACAAGCTGGAACACACTATGTTCCACCTCAATATGGTGAGGGTGACAGAGCACTGGAGCAGGCTGCACAGAGAGGTAGAGTCCCCTTCTCTGGAGATGTTCAAAACCTGCCTGGATGTGTTTCTGTGTGGCCTGCTCTAGGCGACCCTGCTTTGGCAGAAGGTTGGACACGATGACCTCTGGAGGCTCCTTCTAGCCCCTAACATTCTGTGATCTATCACTGCTCACTCCTCCTCACACTCTTTCCCTGTTCCTCCAACAGCAGAGAGTCCTCCATGAACTTCAGGAACGCTTTTGTATTTTCTCCTTATTCCCACAACATATTCAAACATTTAATGGGAGGAGGAGAGGTATACATGCAAATGCATGGACAGAGCTATCTATTACTGCTATTAATATGGGACAACTTCTTGATGGTCCATACTTACAGTAAGACGAGGGCATTTTGACTTGGCAAAAACTCCCATGAATATATCAGGGGCATTGAACTCCTGAAGAAATAAAGCAACATCCTGTGGAGAAAGTGAATGGAAAAGTAAATGGACTTCTACAACATTCATATGAAAAACCAAACCTTTTCTCACAGCACAAGGACTGTATCAAAGACATGTCAAACTCACTGCAAGAGATCACTTAGTACCCATAATCCTTGCTTTCAGTGAGAGGAGATCAGCAAGCCCCTAGGGTGATTCAGGATGACAGTGATTTGCTATACAACGAACCAAAAAGTCACATTTATTTTCTTTTGCTCTGCCCCACCAGAAGGTCAGAGACACCAAGTCAGAGCTCAGCAAATAACATGTTTAGAGACAGTGACATCACCCAGACATACAACAACAGCTGTCAAGGATTACCATTGGCACTTGATCAGATCACACAAAAATCTCATTTCACCATGTGAAAACACAAGATTAATTCTCTATTCTCTAGAACCAAAGGACACATAACGGCACTGCAGGATCCATCAAACACCTAGAGGGAAGGTTGGGCACACCACCTTATCTCTCTTACAGTCATACACACCTCTGCTTTCCATCCTCAGACAGCAGCATGGAGCCCAGCAGCTAGGATGCTTCTGCAAAGTAGTGCTGGGTTCTAAAGCATACGAAGTACTTGCTCATCTTTAAAAGCAGCCTTCGCAACGAGCCTGCTTGATGCCAGTTCCCCTTTCCTGCCCTGCCTAAAGACTCACAGCACACACAGAGCCAAACCAAAGAACAATCTATCCCATCAAAGTCAGAAACCGAGCGCGATTAATTCTGTGCATTCTCCCACTTCCAGCAGGATTCTGACCACACCGCGCAGCAGTCCCCCGTAGCTGTGAACCATCCCGGGGGCCTGGCTCCAGCACATTGTTCCTACCTCATCCATCGACATGTCCCACACTTTGCAAATGTCATTCTCCATCTCTTCGTCCAACTCCGTCTGGTTTCGCTCGGGGCTCCCGGTGGGCTCCGTCTTCTCGGGGCTAATCACCTGTGTGGAAGGGAGGCAGAGGTGCCCACGGGAGCACGACGGTACGCGAGCTACGACCGAGGAAAACGCGGCGGAACACCAGCAACGACAGCCCGACCGCCTCACTCACTGTTTAAACACAGCCACAGCTTAACCACGCACACACACCAGCAACTTGCAAACCGGCGTCTCCACCGTCCCACCCGGCCCCGGCCCCGGCCTCCCCGCAGCCTCCAGGCGATGACCGCTCCCGGGCCCACGGCCTCTTCCCTCACGGCGTCTCTGCGCCCCCCGGCTCGCACCTCGATGAGGCGGGTAAGGATGCTGAACAGCCAGTGCTTGCTGTACACTGTGTTCCCCACCGCATCCCCCTCTTCTTCCTCCGCCTCGCTGGACGGCGGCGAGGGGTTCCGGTCCATAGCCGCCCGCCACCGACGCCACCGCCACGGCGACAGAGAGCTGGCGGCGGCCAGAGCGGCAAGCGGGCGGCGCCCACAGCGCCCTCTGACGGATCGGGGCGGCGGGAGGCCGACGCTGACTGAGGCTGTCGGACACCCTCAGAGGCCGCGCCACCCGCCGCGGAGAGCTCCCGGATTAGCCGAGATCCCCGCCCCTTGGCAGCCGCCCCGTGGTGCCCCGACGTGGCATGCGCGCGGCGCGTAGATAGCGCTCGCCCGCCTCTCTCGAAGCCGTAGCTGTGAGTTGAGGACCCCAGCCCCAGAAGGAAAGCCATCAGCCGTGTCGCGGAGAACTCCTTTATTGGGATGCATAGAGGGGGTGTGAGTGGGGAGCAGTGCGGCTCCCCGAAGGGCACTGCTAGTATTTGCTGGGCAGGCCCTGGGGTCTGTAGCGGTTGGGGTCTCCGCCGTTTCTGCCCCAGGCGTTGGCCTCCTGGTCGGCTCGGGTGTCCTCTGCGCCTCTGCCGCTCACGCCGCTTTGCCAGTTTTCCCGGGCATCACTACGGCACAAAGAAGGGCCAGCTGAACCTACCGGCACTGAACTGCGCTCTCTGCTGGTGTCCTCGCTCAGGGAAGACTAAGCTTTGCAGAACTTCTCACAGGGAGACTCAAGCACGTGTTCAGTGTAATTCGGGACCCTTGTGTCAGGAAGCGAACCACCAAGGAAAGAGTTCCTTAGCACCAGTACTGCAGAGGTAAGGAATCTATCTTCTTGGAAGGACAAGAGCAAAGGCTTATGCTCAGTTCTCTACAGTGAAGGTGGTGAGATAACCAGAACGAGTTGCCCAAGGGAGTAGTAGATGCCCCCTCTCTGGAAATCATAGAATCGTGGAGTCATAGAATCAAGCAGGTTGGAGGAGACCTTCAAGCTCCCCCAGCCCAACCTATCCCCCAGCCCAAGCCAATCAACCAGACCATGGCACTAAGTGCCCCATCCAGGCTCTGCTTCAACACCTCCAGGCATGGGCACTCCACCACCTCCCTGGGCAGCCCATTCCAGTGCCAATCACTCTCTCTGCCAACAACTTCCTCCTAACATCCAGCCTAGACCTGCCCTGGCACAACTTGAGGCTGTGTGCTCTTGTCCTGTCCCTGGGTGCCTGGCAGCAGAGCCCAACCCCAGCTGGCCACAACCTCCCTTCAGGTAGCTGCAGAGAGCAATGAGCTCTGCCCTGAGTCTCCTCTTCTGCAGGCTGCACACCCCCAGCTCCCTCAGCCTCTCCTCACAGGGCTGTGCTCCAGGCCTCTCTCCAGCCTTGCTGCCCTTCTCTGGGCACCTTCCAGCACCTCAACATCTCTCTTGAATGGAGGGGCCCAGAACTGGACACAGCACTCAAGCTGTGGCCTGAGCAGTGCTGAGCACAGGGGCAGAACCTCCCTGCTCCTGCTGGCCACACTGCTCCTGATCCAGGCCAGGATACCATTGGCTCTGCTGCCCACCTGGGCACACTGCTGGCTCATCTTCAGCTACTCTCTGCCAGTAATGCTCAAGGCCAGGTTGGATGGGGCCTTAAGCAACCTGGCCTAGTGTAATCTGTCCCTGCCCATGGCAGGGGAGTTGGAACTAGATGATTTTTAAGGCCACTTGCAACACAAACTACTGTGTGATTCTCTGTGGGAGGAGAGGCACATTTCCTGTGGAGATGAGCTGTCCGGACATTAAACGCTTCCCCTTTTCTGTCCTAGGTCAAAAGCTGACCACAAGGCAGAAGGGACGCCACTGCAACTGGAGTGATTAGATCCCTTGCTGCTGACAAGCCAAATAAGCTCTGTTACCTGATGATTTTGGCTGCCCAAGCACCTCCAGGTCCTCTTCGGGCAGCATCATAATTCCCACGAGCGTGGAAATATTTGTCAGAGTTTTTAAAGTTAGCCTCACGCATGTCCCTGTATGCTCTGTACATATCCCGTGCCCCTGAAGAAAGCAGAGAAATTGAAAAGATGTTGACCATTTAGTTATCTCAGAAACAGTGAAAGAACCATTTCAGCCAGGAGCCAAAAGGCTCAAGGAGCAGTAACACAGAGGCACTCCTCCACACTGGCCTTTGCCCAGGGTGGGTGCCTACAGAAAGGCCCTACTGAGTCTCTATTCCAGCAGTGGCAAACAGCAGGATCCCTAATGTGGAACCCCAGGTCTGTGTCAGTATACTGACACAGCTGTGCTGGGGCAGGAGGTTCCTGAGAGAAAGGCCTGTGGACCAGCAGCTTACCTCCTATCGCATCCCAGACAAATCGTCCCCCGCTACGGATGTCAGCAGCTGCACACATAGCAAGGGACAGCAAAACAAGGCAGATGCAGAGCCTCATGGTTCCCAGCTCAGGCTTGCCTCGGAGCTGTGAGACAATCAGAGAGATTAGCAGTTCTGGAGCACCTTTGGCACACTGCTGCCATAGCAGCCCTCACACTCTTAGCGCTGCTTGGGCAGCCACTCCAGGGATGATGGCTAGTGCAGGAACCTGCTTCTTCCCAAGCAGTGATGCCCTCTGTGCAACCACAAGCTCAGTTAAGGACTTGTCAGGAGAGGCAGATGGACATGAGAATCCTGCATTCCCCTCTGCTCCTATTGTGAGTGCAGAGGAGTCCCATGTCCTGTTCCCAGACACCAGCAAAAACCACTGCATTTAGCTCAAAAATTCAGAATATCACTTACCACTGCAGAAAGCCAAAGCCAGAGGAAAGAGAGCTTGTCTTGTGTGCTCTCAGATACACAGAGGGTATTTATAAGCAATTCAAACCTCTCAAAAGAGGAAACTGGAAAGAACAGCTGTGACTGGGAATTCCCTCCACCACCCCACTGCCAACACAAAAATCGTTACGGTAAGCCTGTGTTTGTTCTTACTGAAAGTGCTCCTGTTGCACAACTTTTTAGAAAGCACATGGTGGTGGCTTCAGCTGCCCATCTGCTCCTTGTAACAAGCAGATTGAGAAACCACATCAAAGACTGAAGAGCTCTCTGTGTGCTTGAGGCATTACAATTGGCTTGAGGCTGACACTTTATTTGGCTCCTGTGCTGGACAGACCTCAGAGGAGAAGGTGCCTGCTCATCTGCACTGTACCTAGCAACACAAGGGACAGTCTGCTGCAGAACAGCTTCAGGAACTTCTGAGTGAAATTCCCAAGTGTGCTGGGATGACAAGATGGATTCCAGAGTTGATGGAATGGAAAACATGGTGTGGCTTTTAGCTCCATTGCCAGGCAAACCACATATGCCAGCATCCCTGCTGGTAATGCTTTAAATAGCACACACACATACCACCAGATCAGGGCCTGGATACCTCATTCTGCCTTTACCTGCTCTCCCAGGTCCTTCTCAAGGACTTCTAGCTATTCTGCTGCAAGAGGGGCTCACAGGGCCTCAAGTGGACTAAACTTAAGGAAGGTTTTTGATGCAGCAGTAAACATTTTACCTAAGGGAGGTTCAGATCCATACAGCTATAACTCTGTGAGATTTTAAGATTAATATATGAACTGTCAGGTCCTATTGGCATGGTTCACAGTTTGGGTACCTCCCATGCTTAGGACTCTGCTTGCTTCCCTTCATTGACAACTGTTTCCCCTGCAGAAAGCTCTGGATCTGAGTTCAGTTGCACTATTAGAGTGAATGTGAAGAATGTCTCCTTGTTGTGTGGTCTCCTGCATGGTTTAATAAATTGAAGAAAGCTTCTGCTTCTTTAAATTCTCTGCAGAAGAGGTACAGGTAGTTGTGCCATTCACAACACTGTCACTATAACAATTGGCTGCTGGAGCTGAAGAGCAGAGGTATCAAGTAAGAGGTGCAATAACTAAGCTGATAAAGTACCAGCAGCTAACTTCCTTGGGAATTTTGGGACTTTGAACAAGGGTTTAACTTAAGGGAAGAAGACATTTTCTTCAGGCATGCCTGGAGAGCCAGGGCAGGTACTCCCTAGCATGCTGTATCTCTGCATGGAACAATCTGAATCAAGAATCTAAAGCCAAACTTGAGAGATGAGAAAAGCTTGCAGAAAACAGGGGACCAGACAAATCTTTGTCCTCCCCTGCCTGTGAACCTGATGCTTAACAATGTTTTCAGCTCAGTTACTGCAGCAACTAGAGTGATGAGTTTTGCTACAGCTTTGTTCACAGAACTTTGTTCTGCTGGCCTAGTAGCCCTGGCTGTCACTTTTTTAGTCTTAATATAGAAAGACAGGGGGAAAAAAGGCATATTAAAACATCCCTGGAAAATTATTCGTTTAAACTGGGGTATGGGCTCACCCTAGAACAGAGCATTGCCTTCAGAACTGACTTAAAGAACTTTTCCCTACAAAAGCTCAGACATTTTGGACCTTAGAGGATATTTCTGAGTCTTCTGATGTGTTTCACCTTCTCTCCATGCCACCATTTTCTGCACAGAGCACAAACATGAGAATAATTGAAGGAGGTAGGTACTGGAGGGAGTCTTTAGACAGTCTCTAATTGCATCCCCTTGACTTGCATCCAACAAGGAAGGCAGCAGCAGTGCCAACAATGCTGGAGTTGGCATAAAGCCCCAGCTTTGTGCTCAAACATGTAACAGCTTTCCCATACCCTCTTGGCCTGCTTTCCAGGTCACAGCCCTTGACCCACAGAAACAAGCTGCTGCCAGAACTGTTGTTTTGGCAACAGAAAGAGCCAATAGTTTGAATGGAGTATTCCCTCCTGGCCTGGCACTGAAACTCAGTGTGCACACACTGGATCAACACAACACATTTAAAGGCACCTGAGAGACTTCTCTGGATTTGTACAGTCTGATGTAGTTAAGATAAAAAGCAACCTCAGGCTGGTTGCCCTGTAATGCAAGCTACATTCTGGAAACATTTTGCAATGTTGACGTTTTGCTATCTACGTAAGTCACAGATTGAGAAGGCATCAGGGGAATTCCCAGACTGAGCACAGTTATTCTTTTTTTTTTTTTTTGGGAAGTGACAGAACCTTATCCAAGTTTAAATTAAAAAAAAATTCACTTGAACACTTTCCCCATGCTGCTGTAAGGAATATACTGGCCTCAGACATGTAGAACAACTGCAAATTTGTCTCTCTTCAAGAGAAAGATTGTGTATGCAGATACTTATTTTAAATAAACTTGACTTCCTCAGAAGTTTTGATGATGATTCTAACAGTGAAATCACATTTTGAGGTAGGCATGAGACTTTTATACAACTTTGTTGGAAGAAAAATACCAGAGCAAACACAAGTTCTAATTAAAGTTGCTCCAGACAAACCACCTCCCTTGGTCTCTGCTTTTCAAAGGTCCCCTCCACCAGCAGTCACTCACTAAAACCAAGGATGAGCCGCAGCTCACCTGCTCCGCAGGCTGCCTGAAATCAGTGGTGTGTGCTGAGGTGGCTGAGAGCTGGTAGGTCTGTAGGCTTAGGAGGAGGCATTGCTCTGAACAGCCTTAATTCCTAAGCACAGGCCATTTAATTTCACAGTCCCTTCACCTTAGCTTCATCGGATAAAACCACGTATCAAGGATAAGAAACGGTGATTTCCCAACCCTTCTTTCAGAGAGCAAGTTCTTACTCTTTAGTGACAGCCAGGTTGAAATCAGCACAAGCTCTCTTTAGACACCAAATCTGAACAGACACTTCCCATTACATTGTCTGTATGACATAAAATTAATGTGTACACACAACCCCTCTACGTGTGCTGTATCAGAAATATCTTCTCATTTCCTGCGGTGTTTTGCTGGCCTTGAGGTTACTTGAGGCACAACTTTCCTCCCGTGTTACATTAGGAAAGTGTTTTCCTGTGGAGTACCATTCTTTAACTCTTCTTTCTACACACGTGAAGGAAGAAAAAAAAAATCCTTTCCTGCTTGTCTAAAAGACTGTTTTGTGATACCTGTGACCAATATTAGGAAAATACTAGGAAAAATTTCCTTCCTGAAAGAGTGGTCAGGCAGTGGAACAGGCCATCCAGGGAGGTGGTGGAGTCACTGTCCCTGGAGGTGTTTAAGAAACATGTGGACATGGCACTTGGAGACACAGTTTAATGACCACGGTGGCCTTAGGTTGAAGGTTGGACTTGATCATCTTAGAGGGCTTTTCCAACTCAAACAATTCTGTGATTCTAGGATTCTCTGAATGCCCTGAGTGGTTTCCAGCAGAAGGCAGTTTGACACACCATAGCTGCTCCATTTCCCTCGTTGCTGTGCTCCATGTGATCTATTGCTGTTGGCTGGCACACTCTTGTCTTTGTCTTCCCTCTGCTGCTGTATCGTTTTCTGGGCACACTGATTTATGAGCTCTCTCAGTTTGCAATCTGCACTCATCTATGGGTGCTTCCCTTCCCCTTCTCAGCATGCTTCTCATGCTTTGGGCCTTTTGGCACACTGAATGCAGGCACCCTCAGTTTGCATCATCCCAGTTGTTGGTGCTCTGGCTTATCTCTGCTGATAGGCAATTGAAATCCCATCAGTGTGTCACCCACCTTCCATGCCCTCTCTTGGCAGTTCTCTCCTCTGCAGCTCCTCAGTCTGTCCCCTGCAAGATTTTATGTTCTTCTTCTTTTCTCCTGCGAAATTTGTGCTGGAAATACTCAGAAGTTCATGCTTGTGAAGACAAAACTTCAGGTGCAGCGCCCAGAAGGGGGAAAGTGTGTTCCAATAGTGCCATCACATGGACAGCAAACACATCTTGTCTTTTATTCTGCATAGTTTGAACAAGATAGGAGAAGCAGAGAATAGTTGCAGTGAACCAAAAGGTTTCGGTCAGCCTCCGGAACACAAGCCAGTGGTGAAGAACACATTGAAACTGGCGTGGGGACCTGTAAAGTACTTAGGCATCTTATTACGGATTCACAGACAGCATCAGGTTGGGAGGGATCCTCAAAGGTTTGCTTGTTCATCCCCTCTACAATGAGCAGGGACACCATTTCAAACCATTGCACATCTTCCTGTCACCACAGGCCCTTCTAAACAGTTCTGCCAAGCCTTCCTGTAGGCAGCCTTCAGGAATGCAATTATGAGGTCACCCTGGAGCCTTTCTTCCCCGGGCTGAATAGGCTCCAGTCTTTCAGCCTGTATTTGTAGAAGTGCTCCAGCCATCTGATCATTAGGTTGCTGAGGACATGCCTATACCATGTCACTAAGAACAGAGAAGAAAAAGCTGGTCTCTCACTGCAGGATGGTGCTTTGGCTCTGAAGCTGAACAGTCCTGCACTTGGGTCACAACAACCCCATGTAGTGCTCCAGGCTTGGGGCAGAGTGACTGGAAAGTTCTGTTTAAAAGCCGTTTGGGTTAGGAGCTTAGGGACACGGTGCTCTGGCAGATGTTAAGTTATGGGCGGATTCGCTCATCTCAAGGTCTTTTTCCGCTGGGCGGTTCTGTGGTTGAGTTTTCCCAGGGGGTAGCGGAGCAGCGATGGGAACTACAGCTCCCATGATGCCCCGGTGCGCGGCATGGCGGGCGGCGGACAGAACCAATCAGGCGGGGCGCAGGGCGGCGGGCGGCCAATGGCAAAGGAGCGTTTGAATTTGAAGGGGGAAGAGGCTGCGTTGTTGTTCCGGCGGCCGAACGTCTGTGCCTGGTGCGTGTGGCAGTGAGTTGGGACGGGCGGTGGCGGCTTTCCTTCTTCGGCAGCTTCCAGACTGGGGTGTGGGGGGAAGAGGAGCCGGGGGAGGCGGCCTCGGGACAAACCCCCGTTTAGCGGCGTTGTAGTAGACGGTGTCTGCTCCCACTCGGTAGCAGCCGGGGTCGGGGGGGAAGGCTGTCTGATCGCTTCCAGGCGGTGAGGAGTCTCCGCCGCGCTCCTCGGCCCCTCCGGGCCTCCTCTCTCCGCAGGGCGTGGGACTCAGCTGTAATACAGCTACAGTTGCGCTTAGGTGAAGAGCCGAAGGGGCCTGACTTGGCCTGAGGTGCTGCCGAGGCCCCTCCTCGGCCGAGGGTCGCCGCTCGCCAGCCTCGGAGAGGGCAGCGGGGAAAGGAAGGAAGGGAGGGAGGGAGCACGCAGGTGGGGAGGGAAGAGCTTAGGCTTTAATCTGTCTTGCTAGCATCGCTGAGGGTCTGCGCTCTTAAAAGTGCCTGTTTGGTTTCACATAATTCTAGTGCAGGGCAGTTAATTGCCCGATTTGGAAAGTTTGGGGTATCAGTGGTGTTTGCGGCTGCACAGTGTGGTGGGACGGTTAGCGAACCGTGGAATCCCAGACTGCTTGGGGTGCGAAGGTACCTTTAAAGCTCCCCCAGCCCAATCGCCTTGCAGTGAACCGAGGCACCTGCAGCCAGAGCAGGCTGCTCAGGGCCCCAAACAACAGGACCTGGAGTGGTTCCAGGGATGAGGCATCTCCCACCTTCGAGCAGTCTGGCCCAGGATGTCACCATCCTCGGTGTCAAAACCTTCTTCTTTCTCTCCAGTCAAAGTCCTGTTAGCTTCATACCATGAAAAACAGATCTGTGACGTTTCAGGTTAGTATCCATCCTAATGAACAAATTCCTGATTGTTTAGACAGGTTCTGAAGGGAGAGGCTGCCATGTCCGACGACTGCAACGATGAGTGGGAGCTGCGCAAGGAGAATGTGCAGCCCCTCCGCCAGGGGCGGGTCATGGCCACCCTTCAGGAAGCCCTGGCTCAGCAGGAGACCTCTACCCACATTGCTCTTCAGCTCAAAAAACAGTAAGCAATGTTTTGATGCTTTCCCTTCATCTTTCTGCCTCTTCAGGAATGTTTCTGTGCATTTGTACCAACCTCACAGACATTAAAATGAGCATAAAAGAAGCTTAGTAACTGATGTTAATAAGTAACAAGGCGAAATTTGATGGGGCCTTGAGCAGCCTGGTGTAGTGGGAGGTGTCCCTGCCCATGGCAGAGGATTTGAGCTAGGTGATCTTTAAGATTTCTTCCAACCCAAACCATTCCATGATGATTCTGTGAGTCTGTGTATGGCTCTCCTCCAGGCATTTAGGACTACTTGCTGTTTGGATTATTTTGTTGTTAGCAGAAGCTCAATTTGTGCCAACCTAGCCTTAGCTTTTTGTAATAAGCCTATAAAATGTTGTGAGTGAGAAGGGAGGTCTTAATTTACGTTGTAGAAGGCATCTTTACAGTTGTATTCTCATGCTTATTGGGTGGGGAGTTATTATTTTGTTTTTTTTTTAGGGGGTTTGAATCAGAAATCCGATTTTACTCTGGTGATGATCCACTGGATGTCTGGGACCGGTAAGTTTCCTTCTATTTCAGAAGAAAGTCTGAAAGGTTCAATGTTCTTGTAAAACCTTGGGAAGAAATCCAATAAGAGGATGATTAAAAGATAAATTCTGTAGTGGGGTTCTTAAGAATAGGCTGTTTTTCAATACTGTGGTGGTGTTCCTGAGAATTGTGAAAATATAGTGGGCCCAGTCCAGCCAGTCCCACCACAGTGAGCTGAAATACAAACTGACAGACGAGGCTGTGAGGAGAGACCTTGGCCACAGAGCGAGCCAGAGGGCCACAATCTGCCGAGCCAGTGGCTCTTTATTAAGGAGTTCATGCATGATGTAATTCATGTTCCCACAGCCTGCTCTGCTTGAAGCCCACTGCCCTATCTTTAACAGGTGGCTTTCTCCCCAGCTGCCTTGTCCACGCATTTCAAAGATAACAGCATTTTGTTGTCTTTGCTCCCATCCTTTCTTGCATGATTCAAGGTATAACAAAGTCCTCCCCTTGCTCATCAGCCTCTGGGGCTCCTACACGTGAAGGACACAGCATTGTTAGCTACTCCCTTTGGGTTCCCACACAATACTCAGCCATTTCTCTTTCTTTTTTTTTTTCCCTAAATTTCCTTGTATCTCGTTGAGAACTGACTTCTGTGGATATATTGCATGTTCAGGTACATCAAGTGGACAGAGCAGACCTTCCCTCAGGGTGGAAAGGAGAGCAATCTTGCTGCAATCCTGGAAAGGGCAGTGAAAGCCCTGCATGATCAGCAGAGATACTACAAAGATCCTCGCTTTCTTAACCTCTGGCTGAAGTTTGTGAGTGTTTGGTGACTTGGGTGCTGTGTTTTCTCTGTGCTTGTCATGTCATTTACACACAGATAAGCTGATTATTGTTACAATAGAGTCCATAGGTTTTACAACAATGTTAGAAGTATCTCTCTGCAAACCTGTTGCCTGCTCTTCACACGTTCAGTTGGATCTTCAGGCCTTTTTTAAGGATCATTCACTTAGGACAGCTCCAAACTCCCTAAATTTTTGCTTTGCAAGGGTCTGCTGAAATGAATGGATCTTGGTTGTTAGTTTAAGGAGAAAAGTGATTTAAAGATGTATTTTTAGATGTTAGATGCTGATTTTTGCATCCAGCTGTCCTGAGTCTACATCCTATGCTTGAGCAAAACTGAGCTGAGTCTCTTGGTGTTGCTCCATCTCTCTGTTGTTATAGTTTTTGTTATTCTCTGTCTTAAAGCAGCTTTTTTCCAGGTTTAGCTTCCTCAACTGATTTTTCCTGTTCTAAAACTGTGGATTTGGTTGTTTCAGGCAGATTATTGTAATGAGCCCTTGGATGTGTACAGTTACCTGCGTAGCCAGGAGATTGGCACAACTCTGGCACTGCTGTACATCACCTGGGCAGAAGTACTTGAGGCTAGGGGAAGTTTTAAGAAGGCAGATCTGATATTCCAGGAAGGTCTTCAGCGCAAGGCTGAGCCTTTGGACAGACTCCAGTCCCACCACAGGTAAGCTTCCAGCTGGAAGGAAGGACTTGGAGTAGTCTGAGTGCTTCAGTGGGTGGCTGGTACAGTGAAGCTTCTTCTAACTTCTGCAAACTCTTCCTTAGGCAGTTTCAGACTCGTGTTTCTCGGCAGATGCTGCTGGGGCTTGAGGAAAGCCCTGATAAGGACACAGATCTTCTGGAAGCTGCAGAACCCCAGAGAAGCTCCTTGGTAGATCTGAAAGGCAGGGGCAAGAAAAATGTGAAAGCCCCAGTTAGTCGTGTAGGAGATGCACTGAAATGTAAGTTGAGCTGTTTACACCACACCACCTTACTGGAAGAGTTGCATCTTTCTGTTGTGCAGTTTGTGCTTGAGCATGATAATTAGAAGTTAATTTGCACAAATCCTTTTGCTTACAGCTGTGAACCAGATTAGAAGCTCCCAGCCTCTGACTTCTCGTCAGCTTTCAAACAATCCTGGTTTTGCTGTGTTTGATGAAAATTCAGCTTCTGAAGCTGAGATTCCTGTGGCTACACCACAGCCATGGGCAGCACCTCCAGTTCCAAGGGCCAAGGAGAATGAGCTACGTGCAGGACCATGGAACTCTGGCAGGGTAAGGAGCCCTAAACTGGGCTGGCCAAAAAGAGGAAGGTGTGTATGTAAGCTGGTGATAACTGAAACAAGTCATACCTGTTCTCCTTGGGCTTTGTGATAGTTTATAACTACAGATCTTCCTGCCTTCTGCATGAAGTCCCTGGCTGTGCTTAGCCTACTCATGTTTAGCAAGCTGATAGTGCTTGAATAACTTCAAAAAGCTTCTAGAATTCTTGAGCCAAGAAATCTTAAATTTAGCTAACCAGAAAAATGGGTACAGATGGCCAAACTGGAGGGACTCAGAGAGAAAAACACTAGCCAAAGAAAGGGAAAGAAGCCAAGCCTCAGTTAAACTTGTAAGAGAAGCAAGAGTTAGATAGGTATCACACAATACAACCTAAAGGAAGAACTTATTGCTCATCTTGTGGAAGAAAGGTAGATACAGATTTTGCAAGTCTGTTTTGAAGTGCTTGGGAGGAAAACAGAAGAATGGAGATGAAAAGAATTGAAAAACTGACATATCAGTGTGTGATGGTTTGGGAGTTCCCTGCCCCCCCCCCACTTTAAAATGCCCCAGACTAAACCTCATCCGGCTGGAAGTTAAGAGATGAAGCTCTATTTACAGCTA
>VWYK01072879.1:11646-29078 GCA_013399775.1 Semnornis frantzii | reverse complement strand
GAGAGACTCTCTTCTTTGTTTTGGTTTTCTTATTCCTAAACATCTCAGCAAGCCTGTGAGTGAAGTAGACATCACCATGGTTTTCCTTCACAGCCTTTAGTACAATTTTCTCTACTAAAAAATATTCCAATTAACTCAAACCAGCACACAGTGGAATATTTATCCTGACAGGGTAGGAAAGCTTGCCAGTAGGTGAAAAAAGGATGGCAGAAAGTAGATTCCAGTGGTATCAACTCATGTCGGAGGCATGAGAAGCAGCAGCAATGCTCCAGGTGTTTGTGCTGTTAGATATGATCTCAGACATGAACTGAAACAGGAATGGATCCTGTGAAATCGAGTTTATTTCACAGGTCTTTAAATAATGCCCAGTGTTCTTTCATTCTTTGTAGATTAGAGGGGGAGAATAGAAAGCAAGGAGGTGATTAAAAATATTTTAGTTCTCAATATAGAAGTTGTTATACTTGAATAGAAACACAAACTAGGGTGAGGCAAGGGGAGGAGATGGGCTGGAATTCATAGAAACCCCAGGAACAATGGCTGCCAGATCAAAAGCCCTTTGAGTGGAGAAGTCCAGTAAATCTGATTCAGTTCAGAGTGAGGAGGAAGAGTTCAGGTAAAGTGAGCTTACTTCTTTTGGCTGCTTCATTCTGGTGCCCAAATGCTTCTGTATTTTAATGCCTGCCCTTAGAGTTCTCTCTGTTCCCACTTCTCATGAAATTTGTTGCATTTAACTGAAGAACAGAGGTGCAAGTAATAAGAGTGGAGGATGCTTAGTTCACCTTGACTGGAGTGTGGTGCTTGTTTTGGTGTGTCTTGCAGTGAAAGCATAACCTTTTGTGTACTGTCAGATACTAAAAGCTGCAGAGCAAAGATGGCAAGGGAAAGTTGGAAAACTGACAGAAAAGAGAATTTGGTGTGAGGAATCTCTACCATATAACTCTGCTGAAGAGTCATAGGTAGTTTTGAGTAAGCAGATGGTGCTAGGCTAAGTTCCTTCAGTCTTCTCTTCACTGATGGTCCCCATAAGCAGTTTAAAGGGTTTTTGTGGTGTTGGAATGGCCTTTTGGAGGTTCTTGATGGACAGTAGAAGGAATACTGTCATTAAATTGGGACAGTCTTGGCAAATGAGGACTATGTTCTTCTGGAGAACATACAGGGAAAGCAATCAGAACACTTGGCCAGGCCACCCTTCCTGCAAGACAAGACACTAGGTACAGCTGAGGACATTCAGGAGGGGGGTAGCTTGCTTTTGCAGGTGCTAGCACTCACCTGATGATCTCTAACTGTTTATCATTGAATCATAGAATTGTTTGGGTTGGAAAATACCTCCAAGATGGAGTTCAGTGTAGCACCACCATGGCCCCAAGTGCCATGTCCACGTGTTTCTTGAACACCTCCGGGGACGATGACTCCTACCTCCCTGAGCAGCCTACTCCAATGCTTTATGTATCAGAACAGAATTAATCTTGTAAATTAATTTTGGGGCAGTCTGTGATATTCAACACACGTAACAAAAACTACCAATGAGCCAAACACTGGGAAAGGGAGGTAGGGAGGCATATAGAGTCTGAAGATGAATCTTTCCGGTGTTGACTTGATGTTTCCTTCCTCAGCGTCCTCGCAGTGGGGCAAGTTCTGCTGTAGAAGTGTCCTACCCACAGCCCAGTTTCACCCTGTATGTGGATGAGTCAGCTCAGCAGCAAATCATGTGAGTCTTCCCTCAGGTTTGAAATGGGGATGGCATGTGGAGCTATCCAAGCTGCTTCATCACATTCTAACTCCTTTGGCCAGGTAGCCAAGTCTCTAGATCTCCAAGAACCTAAGTCTGGCAATCCAGAAGCTTTGGCTTGAGACAGAAGCTTCAGTGAGGATGTGTAAGGACATGGGAATTTGTTGCTCCTTGTGTGAGAGCCTACATCATGTTTGTAGATTCTAATTAATGGACTAGCTTAGCTCAGCATGTTCACACAAACACTGTTACCTCTCAGGATGATGTTTGCTAAGAAAGCAGCCCTGAGCTGAGACTCACTGCTGTTTTCCTGTTGGGAGCTCTCATCTCTTTTCTAGCTGGAGTTTTATTCTGAGCTAAGCTATCAAAGTTTCCATGCCAACAACATTGCTGAGGTTATGGAGCATTGTGCTGCTTTGCCTGAAATGACCTCCTTGCTCATGCAGTGCTCCCTGAAATGATCAGTCTCAGGAGATGGGCTCACTTGGCTTTCTTAGAGCAGAGGAAGATGCTTTGTTCTGCAGAGCTGCTGAACTTTCCTCTGGGGCTACTGATAGCCACAGAACGTGTCAGCTCTTCCTAAAAGAGGAGTGGAGAGCTATTACAGATGGCTTTATTGGCTCTGAGTTAACTATAAATAGGACTACAAAGATGCCGAGGGGCTTGGAGCATCTCTGTGAAGAGGAAAAGCTGAGAACCCTGGGGCTGTTTAGCCTGGAGAAGAGCAACCTGAGAGGAGATCTTGTAAGTGCTCAGCAATTGCTAAAGTGCCTGTGGGGTGAAAGAGGATGCCCCTTGTCCCATCACTGGGCACCACTGACAAGGGGCAAGAACCACAAACTGAAACCCAGAAGGTTCCACCTGAAGATGAGGAGAAATTTCTTTGCTGTGGTGCTAAAGTGAAGACCCCCTGCTCCAGAATGCACAACAGTTTAGAATACCAAAAGAATTCTATTTGCTCATGAGGGCATCTTAGAAACACTTCAGTTTGGATTTGGTTGGGTTTTCTGATGGAGATGGGGCTCTGTGCTATCGTTCCAATTGTCTGTTTTATCAACAAAGTGTCTTCTGCTTGGTTGTGCAAAGGGCTGTGTTCTCTCCTGTGCTTTGCTGTAACACAGCAGAGCACACATACAATCAGTTTTAGCAGCTGCCTGTTTTTTCCAGGACTCCTTGCAAAATTGAACCCAGCATAAACCGTGTCTTGAGTGCTCGCAAACCTGAGAAAGAGGAGGACCCACTCCAGAGAGTGCAAAATCAGCAGCAGGATGCTCAAGAAAAGAAAGAGGTGGTGATGTACTGCAAAGACAAAGTTTATGCTGGAGTTGATGAATTTTCTTTTGAGGAGATCCGAGCTGAAATCTACAGAAAAAAGGCAAAACTGGAAGCTGAAGGTATGCTGCAAAATGAGATTCACAGATTGCTTTGGGTTGGAAGGAGCCCTCAAAGGTCATCTTGTCCATCCTCCCCTTGTTGTGAGCAGGACACTTCCAGCTGGGTCAGGGTGCCCCAGGCCACATGATGTCTGATCTTTCTGAAGACACAAAAGAAATGGAATCGTTGAATTGGGTTGGAATGAGGTCTTTATGGTCCTTTCCAACCCCCTGTCATGGGCAGGAACACCTCCCCCTAGACCAGGGGGCTTAAGGCCCCATCCAACATTGCCTTGACCACCTGTTCCAGTGTCTCAGACAATTATCCTCATCTGCCTGTTGTTACAGCTGCTTTCCTTTTTGCACTGAAATAATCATTTAATGAAGTAACAACTCTGGCAGCTTTGTGTCAGCTGTGAAACAGGGAGATGAGACCAGATAATTTAGCCCATTTAAAACTCATCTTTGCTTTAGTCACAGTTTGCATGTGAAATATGCCTCATGCCTTACAAGCTCTTCTTCCTCAGAGGAGATGCAAGCCCTAGCACAGAAGAAGGAGGAAATACAGAAGAAAATTGATGAGATGGAGAAGAAGCTGAAGGAAATAATTGATGAATTGCAACCAGTATGTGAAGAGGTGCTGTCCTCATTTTAACTGCTTGTTCACAGATGGTAATTTTACTTAAAACAGCTAAGGGAGGAGCAATATCCAGTGTGTTTCTCTTCAGCTAAAACTTGTTAAAGCTCTCCTTGTACTTTTGTACACAGGCATCAGCCAGTCAGTGAATGCTCACAGAAATATTTCTTTTCTCCCCACCTGGTCCCCAGGCTGTATCAAAAACTCCCAAGATTTGTGCTGTTCCTTTGCAGGTATTAAGTTACCTTATGCTGAGGTAAATAATATATTTTTTTGAAGTAAAGGTATGTCAGATACTGAAGGGGCTCTTTTTAAAGCTCTGTTGATGTGTGGTTTCCTTTTCCATAGGAGGCTAGAAGGGGAGCTGGAACTAGGGGAGGAAGCAAAGGGTTGCAGAGCAGTGTGAATTAACTCCAGCAGGCAACCAAGCCCCACAGAGCAGCTCACTCCCCCCTCAGTGGAATGGGGAGAGAGTTGGAAGGGTGGAAGTGTAGACAGCTCATGGATTGAGATAAGGATGGTTCAACAGGAAACCCAAAAGCTGTGCACCCAAGCATACAGTGTTTTTGTCAAAAATGCCAAACAGCACCACACCACCTGGTGTGGAGGAAGTTTAACTTTATCCCAGCCAAGACCAGTACACAAAATCATAGCTGATTCATCTCAAAATTCTGTGGTCTTTTCAAGTCCAGAATCTTTTCATTTTCTATGCAGGCCAGTCTTGAGCAGAGTCTCTGAAGCAGGAATACTTTGGTCTCTCATTCAGTGTGTAAACCAAGTTTTCTTACATGTTGCAAATAGCTAGCAAGAAGTTAATTATTTTGAAGCTTTTCCCCACTTCCTCTGCTGTGCTAATAAGACACATTTGATTTTCTCTTTCCACTTTGCCCATTTCAGTGCCTTTAGTAAATCATTTCAGTACTGGGATGTACCAAATTCACAACACTTTGCAAGCTGGGTAACTTGGTGGAAGTTGCAAAGAAGAAAATGATTCATTTTACCTACATTGAGCAATAAGGAATGGAAGTAAATTGATGCAAGTAAATTAAATACAAATCAAAGTGGCCGAGGACAGCTATTAATCCATCAGGGCTTTTACCACCTACCTAGGAGTATCAGAATGTTCTTGGAACCTCATTGTGTGGGGGCTGATTCCATCACTGCACAACTGAACTATGGGTTTGTTCCCACAGCCAGAAACAGTGCTGACAGAAGCTTTTCCACTGCCTTCAGGACAGCAAAGACTTACTTCTTCCAGTGCAACAGAAGTTGGGGATGAACAGTCCCAGATGAAAAGGTAATGGAGGAATTTTTTTTTTTATCAGCAGTGAGAACTTGTGGAGATACTTAGCAATGCATAACTACTACTCCTAGGTCTGTAATCTGCCTTAGTATAGTTTAAATTAGGTCTGAGGGATCCCAACTTCTTGCACATCAGCTTGGCTTGCTCTTCATACAATGCTGACTTAGGTTTTGTGAAGGTGTGTGAAGCATAAAACCCAAGTTTGTCTTTTTCACAGTGAAGTCCAGGTCTTTGAAGATGCTCAGCTACATAAACCATCATCTTCTGAGGGTAAGTGTTTCAGTGTTTTACCCTGGGGAGAAGGCTGTGTTAGAGGAAAGTGTTAGTCTATATCAGTAGCAAGACTGCAACAAACTAAACCCAAAACGTGGATTAGAGGGATGAGAATGTGCTAGTGGTGCCTTCAAGTGTTCAGCAAAACAGAGCCTCTGAGAACTGCCGCTCTTTGAAAGCACTTTTCAAGCAGAAGTTTAATGCTAATGTTCTTTTTATCCCTCAGGGGATTGGGTAGGGGAACACAATGAGAAATTGCATATTGAGTGGTGTTGTTGGGAAGGCTGTGTCTCAGTTGTGGGATTTCAGGAGACAGGAATTATAAAATCTGCAGTTATTTTATTTCCAGAAAACCCTGCCCACAACTTTATATAAAGTTGGTTAGTTTCAGGTTTGGGAATTCGTTCAGGAAAATCTTCACAAGGATGCTTACAGGGAATTTAGTAACTCAGGAAAATCAGAAAGCTTGGAAAGGTTTGCTATAAAAATAGCTTTGCCAGACTTACAAATAAAGGCAGCCTGGAGCCTAGGGAACGTCTGTGCTACTCACTGCAGTGGAGTAGGAATTGGGAGATGGTCCCTTGGCTCCTTGTGGGCAGTCTGGCAGTGCACAGGGTAGAGCTCAGGCTGCTCACAGAGTACCCACGGTTAGGGCAGAGGCAGGTCCCTTCCACAGGCAGGCAGCAGCTGACGGTCGAGAGCATGGACTGTGCTCTCTGGCACCGTTCTTGCCGATGCCCCTCAAGGACTGACTCCAGGTCTAAGTCAAGGTCCGAGTCTGACGCTGGCAGTCCGTGGCTGGCAGTCTCCGGTGCTTTGGTGCTCCTTTCTGCCCCCTGATGTGTCCCATTGCCATATTTATATGCTGGGTGATTTGCTGTCCCCTGTTCCAGCCTACAGGGGTGGGGTAGGGTACTTGACACCTACTCCCTTCACATTCCTAACCCCTGGAACCAGAGGTGGGGGGAAGCAGAAGAGTTTCACACCCCATTCAAACCTTCGGTGGGGCAGGGACTTGGGTGTGCCCCACCACAGGGTGTGTGCTGAAGAAATTTATTTCTGACCTGAACTGACTGCTGTTACTGTTGACAGAGGTTATCCAGTCTCCTGATGAGTACTCAGATGCACAAAGTGATGATGTGTTTTTAAACTCAGAGGGACAAGGAAAGGAGGCCAGATGGGAGAAAAAAGGTACAAATTCTGAAGTACATTCTAAATACAGTGAGCTAACAAATGTAATATGGTGGTAAAAGTTGCTGTTGCTTTCTCACCTTAAACTAATCTCAGTTCTGTAACTTCCTCTTAGGATAGTTTGTAAGACTCTATCAAATGTTTTAAGTAGCATTGTTGCAGAAAAACTGTTGGTATAATAGAGCTTCTTGGTTTTTCTTTACAGATGTAGCTCTCTCTTGCCCACCTGGTCCTGACAAATCTTTCACTATATTTGATGAATCCTCTACTTTGGAAAATCAGAATATAAGGTAGAGTTATTTGAGGCTTAGATTTTAGAGGGAGGGAAAGCTAAAGTATCAGTCACTTTCTCTAGTAGCTGAAATGCTGTTGTCACTTGTAAGGATGTGGGGTGAGGTTTTTTTGTATAAACTTACATCTTTTTATTTCATTGCTCTGGGAAGTCCATGGTGAAAAAGTACTCTCACAATCATGCAGAATGCATTGGGTTGGAAGTGACCCTCAAAGGTTATCTTGTCCAACCCTCTGCAGTCAGCAGGGACATCTCCAACTTGAGCAGGTTGCTTGGGGCCATAGCAGCTCTGACCTTGAATGTCTCCATGGATGTGGCTTCAACCACCTCTCTTGGCAGCCTGTTCCAGTGTCTCACCACCCTCATTGTGAAAAGCTTCCTCCTGGTGTCCAGCCTCTATCTCCCCATCTCCAGTTCCAAACCACTGCCCCTTGTCCTATTGCTACAAGCCCTTGTAAACAGTCCCTCCCCAGCCTGCCTGTAGGTCCCCTCCTAATACTGAAATGCAGCTCTAAGGTCTCCCCTGTTGTTCCTTCCCAACCTGGAGCTATTTAAGCTGCTGCATAAACTATTTTCAGCCTGGAGAGATGTATTTGGTGCAGTTATCTGGTAGTTCTGTGGCACTAAGTGGTAGATTGAAGTTGTTAGTGGACTGGAAGTTTGAAGAGGAGAATTTCTGTTGAAGAGGAGAAGCTGCTCTGATAAATACTTACAGTGACTTCCTCTCAGTTGTTCTGCAGATCAGCCCAGGGGAAGTGCCCGGCGCCCTCTCGCTGTTCGGAAACCTTCAGAATCTCTCACTGCAAAGGAAAACATCCCCCCAGAAGCCTGTGTAAGGAAAGCTCTTTACTCCTTAACAAATTTCCTGCCAGAGAAAAACCACCAAAGAAGGTCCTGAGTGAGGCTTGACTGGACTCAGAGTGTTTCATAAGCAAAGATTCCAAAGTTCTTTCTGCTGTGGACCTAACACTTGCATTGGGTGATATTAAGATTACATTGCAGTTTCCATGGTTTTGTTAAGCTTTAAGGTGGCTGATGAAGATGATGGTAAGGAGCCTTCCACATCAGCCACTGATGAGTGGCCAGGACTAGTTGCACTAAAACTTTACAAAGTTTGTGTGCTGAAGAGTTGTGCTCCTCAATGCTGCCTCCTAGTTCCAACCACTTTCTTGCCATGTTACTAAACAAGTACTTCACTCCTGTGTTTCTCACCCACAGTACCATACATTTGCCTCCCTCAAACCCTGTGATCTTGTTTCCCAACCTTGTGCTTTTGTGGCAACCCTGCAGATGTTTGGAAAGCTTTTAATAGAGGTGGGAGTTGCTGTCTCACCAAAGGGCTTAGCTGCTGCATGCTGCCCATAGACCTTTAGACTTTGTAGGGTTAAGTGTTGTGCTGATTTTGGTTCTAGAGCTGGTCTCAGTAACTGCACAGTTCTGCTTTGAAGTGTTTTCTGTCTTCATGGGCCATCACTTTAGTAACCATTTGAATGATGTGGTTATAAGTGAACTGCAATGGACTTTTGGAGTGGTAGACACTAAGTAGCCTTTAACAGTTCATGACAGCTCTGCAGCACTCCAGAGGGTAACAAAGCTTTGCCTTCCTACTCAGAAAATCTGCATTTATGTTGCAGTCAGAGTTCAGTTAGTCAATTTGAATGAGCTATAGAAGCAGAGTGCACGAAGACTGAGTGTGATTAATGTTGGAAGGTGCCAGAGTGGAAGGAAGATGAGCAAAGCATTGAGCTTTTAAATCATGTGGCAGAATATCTATAGGCTTGGCACTCTGCTTACTTTTTCAGGAAGAGCTGAATGCAGCTGAACCTTTGATTGAAGATGCAATAGTGACTGGCTCCTACAAGAACCAAAGCTTCTGTGCCAACCTAGAAGACACCTGTGACTTTGTTAGGGCTGCCCACCTGGCCTCAACACCCTTTCATGGGGTGGCAGCTCAGAGAGTCCCAGCTCCTCTTTCACAGAGCCACCTGAAGGAGGACAGCCCAGAACCTATGAGTGCATCTCAGAGTGAGGTCACTCCAGTTTCTGAGGGGTTGTACAATGAAGCTCTCTGTGTAAATAAGCTGAGGTAACTAACAGCAAAGCATCTTAAGTCCTTTTTCCTGTCTTGTGTGGACTGTGGGTTTGCTATTCTGCTGAAGGAGCAATTTTCAGTACATTCTGCTCTCTTCTGAAGACAGTTCTGGGTCTGTTTTGCCTTGAACAGGCTTAAGATGTAGAGCAAACCCACTTGGCTTTGCAGCATTACTGCTGCAGGGCCCCATGCTTTTTCTACCAAATGACTTGTGAAGAAATGAATAAACATTCTGTCTTTGTAGGCAGGGATTAAAAGTAGAATCACCAGTTGCTTTTATACTCTTATGCTTCTGTAGTTATTTTAGTACAGAAGAATGCATCTGATGATTACAACTTAGATTTCTTCTGTGCAGGAGAGAGATTGGATAGAAGAGAACTGACAAACACCCTCCTGTTATCTTTGTCAATTAAAAAAAACCCATCTGTTGCATGGGGTTTTTTTAGTTCAGAACTGAGTTGGATATGCTGGCTGTTGGTATATAAACATCTCTGCTGTGCTGAAGGTGTTTACTGACTTGGCAAAACCATACTGGTTGTAATTGGGAAGGAAAAACAAGAGTTGTTTTCCACCCAACCCTCCAGTGCTTTAAAGCATGGTAGGCCTGAATTTTGGTTATGAGAGGAGTAACAAACATTTAGTGGGGAGTTGGACAGGATGATCTCTAGAGGTCCCCTCCTACCCCTGACATTCTGTGATTGTAAGATTCAGCATGTCTGCTGTTGCAGCAGTTGTTTAATGGGAGTGAAGATAAAATTCATCTGTAGACACAGATTCTGAGCATAAATAATCATTGAAGCTAAAACAAAGCTCTGGTGTAACTATTGACTTTCCACCAAGGCTGGGAAAGGACTTTAGTAACTTGAAGCAGTCTGGGAATGCCCAGAGTGCTTTCCTAGTCACCAGGCTGGCATTATCTAGCCCTTCTATCTTAGTCTGAATAGTTGATGGCTTCATTTACAGCCCCATCATGGAAGCAAGCCTGGAAGATACTCACTCGACAGGTTCTTCTGTCTCTTCAGGATCTTCTCTTACCTCTGCTACACAAATATCCACCATGAAATACCTTCCTATCCCTGAGAAACTGGAACTTGCCCAGAGCTTGCCTGCTGATTCCAGAAGTATCAGTGAAAATATTACAGGTTAGTACTAAGCCTGAGCTTCACTCACAACAACTAGTGTGCAGCTCTTGCTGCTTTTTCTGTACTGCCTTGATTATTCTCAGCTTTCTATTTCCCCCTCAGCCTTGTGACTAAGCAGGAGTGAGGTGTACAGTGTAGCCTACTTGTCAGCATCTAGAAGGGGGGACCATTGAGGTGACATCCTTTTAGGTATTGAAGGAAGCAGTATGTAGGGGTCATTCTGAAAGGGAACTCCTTGGCCTGGATGCTGGTGAGAACTTGCTAAGGACAAGCTTCTTTTGTCTTGGTGTATTTTTTTTCCTCACTTGAATCTCTTTGTGTGTCCTCCTGATGTGCTGCTAAGTGCCACATTACAAAAGAATAGGGATTTGAAATCTAGTGAGAGGTGCAGAGTTCTCTTCCAGCAGAAACAGTTCAGGTGTTTGGTTTTAAATTTGCTTTGCTGAAAGCTACTGGAGCTGCTGCACAGCAGGTTTCTTACTCCAACTGAAAGAAAAATAATACTGCTACTTCAGATATTGTTTTCCTAGCCTTTGTTTCTTTCTGTTACAAAGATTTATGTTAGTTAGAACAGGAATGGTTACAGAAAACCTTCAATGTCAGGCCTGTAGAATCAGGTTTGTGTAGAATGATGCCTTTCAAGGTGTTCAACCTGCTTTAACTCCTTTTTTTTTATGATCTCTTAATTAGAATTCTGTCCCTGAAACTTCTCAGCACCTCTGCTTTAGAGATGAATGTCTGCAGACTGTCTCATGAAGCACACTCAGGACCTGAAATGAAAACAGAATTAGGAGAATGGTGTTGGCACCAAAATACTTTGAATAGATCTGCACTTGCTTTTTTTACCATAAAAACCAGTCTTTAGGGCAAGGTGAAGTGCTTGCAGATGCTTTCCAGAGAAACAAGGCATTTTGTTCAGGTGTTTCAATGGTGCCCCCTTCAACTTCTGATTGTTCCTGTTGCTCTTTTTCCTTGCATCTTGCACATCTGCCTTGAACTGTGTTTCCCAGCTTGGGTGTAGTAATTCTGGTGAGGACTTAATGCTACCCAGGGCAGAAAAATTACTTCAGGTATCTTTCAGTTTATTCCTGTAAAATATGCCAGTGAATTTCAGTTACATATCAGAACACTTTCCAACTCCAACATTTCCTGGGCCTGCTTTCACAGAAAGGCTTCCTAAGTAATCCCTTCCCTGTAGTGCTTATCAGATAAAGGAAATGATATGCTGATTCTTACCTCTGCACTGTGAGAACTTCACTTCATACAATTACTAGTAAAAAGATGACTATTCATAGTGCTTGGGAGAGGAATTCAGTAGAAACCACCTAGTTCTGTATTGTACTCTGCCTCATCATTTGAGATTGACACTTCTCAGGCTGCCTTGGTTTTGTGCAGATGAACTTCTAGCATCCAGCTTACTACTACTTGCCAGGTATCATGTTGGTTGGAAAACACCTTTTATTTGAGGGAGCCTAGGTCCCCCTTAAACAAAATCACAGGGACAGAGGCTGTGCTGGTTTGAGTTAGTTGGAATATTTTTAATAGAGAAAATTATACTGTAGGCTGTGAAGGTAAAAACCATGGTGATGTCTACTTCACTCAGAGGCTTGCTGCGATGTTTAGGTATAAGAAAACCAAAACAAAGAAGATAAGAGTCTCTCGAGCTGGCAGTCTGGGTCACGAGGGACTTACTTGCTGGCTTGCTGCTTGGGTCTTGGGCTCTCTAGCAGCTCTGGCTTCTCCTCTCTGTTGAATAACTTCACTAACCACTTTTCTTCTAATCCTCCCCAGCCGATCCTCCTTGCGCGTAAACCAAACCTTGGGGTAAGGTGTGGGAGTGGGGAGAAGGTGGAAGGGTGGTTGGGAGCCCCTCCTGGGGTCTCTGATTTCTGGGAGGGGTGTTGTGTTTCTGTATTACCTTAAACTTGTATATTTCTGTAACTATTCCTGTATATACTGTATATATTTGCTTGTATATTGTGCTGAGCTGTAAATAGAGCTTCATCTCTTAACTTCCAGCTCTGGCTGAGATCTAGTCTGGGTCATTTTAAAGTGTGGGGGGGCAGGGAACTCCCAAACCGTCACAGAGGCCCATCCCAGGATATTGTAATACTGTTCTTCTACTCCTTTTCCAGTGTCACAGACTTAAAAGGTAGAACCTGACTTTGATCTCTTCCCCTCCTCTTCCCTGCCTTTCTTGCTTCCACTTCTCTCTGAGAACAGTTCTTGTGGTTGGTGGGGGAGTTACCTGCCAGGGAACTGAGCCACTGAGGCCTCCTAGGCCCAGCTGGGGGTTGGGCAGTTTCTGCCTACCCTCAGGCCAGCTGAGGGTGGAAGGGGTGGAGGATTCTAGAAGGCCAGTTTGGGCCAAGTGGAGTTTATACTTACAAAAAGCCATCAGGTAGAGTATATGTGGTCTTGTAAATAGAATTTCTCTTTAAAAGTTCTAATGAGTGTGCAATATCCTCATTCTTATGCCCCAAAACAGGTAAGAGTCACTTCTGTCCTCCAGAACTGGATAAGCTTGTGGCCCAAACTGGGACACACCTTTAAGATAACTTATGCCAACCATTAGCCCTGAAGTGCCAGGTCACCACTAAACCCATGTCCCTCAGCACCAAGGGTGCTTTGAAAGCCCCCAGAGACTCACCACATAGTTTTAGCTGCCCTGTTTCTGTTCTTTGTCTTCCCAGGTGATGTAACTCAGTTCTGGTGGAGTGCTGAAGAGCGCAGGAAGCTGTTAGATCCTGTGCCAGCACTGCTGGCTGCTGCTCCATCTTTCCATTTGAAGGCTGGTGCTCTGCCTGCCATGGAGGTGAAGGAGAACATTGAGCTTGGTAGGTATGACAGAGGTCCTAGAGCAAGTTTTGTGTTCTAATTGGTTTGGAATAGGCTTCCTGTGCACTCTGGTGTTGTGTAGATGGGGTATACCTTGAACAACTTGGGTGTATTTGCTGCTGCAGCTCTCAAAAGAAACTCCCAGAGAGTCTCAGACTGGGTTGGAAGGGACCCCTAAAGGTCATCATCTAGTTCCAAACTGAGGACATCTACTAAAGCAGGTTGCTGAAGGCCCCATCCAACCTAGCTTTGAAAACTTGCAGGCTTGGAGCTTCCACAGCTGCCCTGGGCAATCTGTTCTAGCCCCTCACCACCCTCATGGGGAAGAATCTCCTCCTGATGTCTAATATAAATCTAACTTCTTACAGTTCCAAGTTCTTACCCTTCATTGTGTCACTCCATGTCTCTGTAGAAAGTCCCTCTCCAGCTGTCTTGCAGCCTCCTTCAGGTACTGGAAGGCTGCTCTAAGGTCTTCTTGGAGCCTTATCTTCTCCAAACTGAACAACCCAAACTCATGTCCTCATGGATCAGAGTTGCTCCAGCCCTCTGACCATCTTTGTGGCCTCCTCTGGGCTTGCTGTGACAGTTCCATGTCCTTCATAACAGGAAATCAGACTTTCTGCATCAAAAGAGAATACTGGGCCAATGAAGAGTGCAAGATGTTTTTTGCCATCCCAGCTGATTTTCCAGATAATTCCCTGCTGAGTATGAAGGGATTCCTCATAAAGGTAACACATTTGGTGGTTGGGATACATGAAGCCTGCAATGTGTAGAGTGAAATGTAAGTTTGGTTCTTAATCTCTGAGTTCCCTGCATGATACTTACTGCTTCAAATCCTCTCTGTTAATATAGATGAAAAGTTTCTGCCTGTGGGAAATGTCTTCCTTGGTCAAGTGGGTGGGGGGGGAAGGAAAAAAGAGGATGAGAAGACTATGAAGATGAGCAATTTTCCCTTTGACCCCAAAATAAATGTTGTCCTGCTGTACCTTTCTGTAGGTGTATTCTCAGCCTGTGCCTTGGGATTTTTATGTCACACTGGAGTTACAGGAACGTCTGAATGCTGACTTTGACCAAAGCTTCAGTAAGAATTGCAGCTGCTTCTTGTATCAGGATGGTTGTGCCCTTCTGCACCATGACATCAACAGCTTCACACTTGGGGTCAGTACTGAGAAACCCTGTGGGAGACATGCACAGGAGCTGCATGGGTACCACCAGTGCTGCTTGTAGTGATGCTCTCTGCTGAAGACAGCTTTGCCCTGCAATTCAGATCCCCTGGGCTTTCTCTCTACCCAAATGAGAACTGTCTGTCCTGGCTGGGTTCTCATTCATAGATCATGTGCCTCTTGGAAACAAATTGCAAATTTCTCACACTTTTATTCATGAGTTAAAAATGACCTGAGCCAAGAACCACAGCAAGGTTTGCATCTCTTTAACTTGGCATCTTGCAGTGAGTTCATTTGCCGTGGCAAGGTCATGGCACTGAGTATCTTGCTGGAGGATTTACATCCTAAATGAAGTCTTGCAAGTGTCTTTTGAACTGCTGCATAGACCAGCAGACAAATTAAACAGCTATTTCAGTGTTCAGTTTGATTTCCTCCTCCTGGATAACAAATAGTGTCTCCTAAGACCTTGTGGCTCTCTGGGTCCTGGCTGGAATGATTATGGGCAAAGTCTGCTTATATTGAATTTAGAATAGCACTGCTACCTCTGCAGGGATGTTGGAGGTGGGGGGGAAGGTGTGGTGTAAATCACTAACCCAGAGTGACATGTCACATGGATCCAAGCCTATTCCCTGTTTTCAGGATGTTATTCGTGTCTGCAAGCCCATCAGGGAAGAAGCTGTCCTGATGTTTGTTCATGATCTTCTTGATGTGGTAGAGAAACTCCACAAAGCAGAGATTGTCCATGGAGATCTGAGGCCAGAGGTGTTCTCTCTGGGAGACAGGTTGGTCTCTGTATGCCTAGGGGAGGGTGTGTAACACTTTGAGATACAGCTCCTGTGCATTCCATAGAATCATCAAATGGTAGGGTTTGGAAATGGCCTTCAGAGATGGAGTCCAACCCCCCTGCCAAAGCAGGGTCACCCAGGAATCCATCCAGATGGGTCTTGAAAGTCCCCAGAGCAGAAGACTTCACCACTTCTCTGGGCAGTCTGCTTCAGGGTTTCAGCACCCTCACAGCAAAGAAGTTTCTCCTCATGTTGAGGTGGAACTTCCTAGATTGCAGTTTGTGCCCCTTGTCCTATCCCAGGACAGCACTGAAAAGAACCTGGCATCTTGATACCCACTCTTCAGATACTTAGAAAACATCACTAAGCCTCCCTGTCAGCCTTCTGTTCTTCAAGCCAAACAGCCCCAGGACTCTCAGCCTTTCCTCAGCAGACATTCCAGCCCCTTCATTCTTGTAGCCTGTGTTGGACACACTCTAGGTGATCCAAGTCCCTCTTGAACTGGGGAGTCCAGAACTGGACACAATACTCCAGGTGTGATCTTCCCAGAGCAGAGGGAGTGAAGAACTTGCTTTGACTTACTGGCCACACTTTTCTTCATGCCTCCCAGGGTCCTGTTGGCTTTCTAGGCTGCAGGGGCACATTGCTGTCCCATGGAGAACTCAGTGTCTACCAGGACCCCAAGATTCTTCCCCATGGAACTGCTTTCCAGCAGACCAACCCCTAAGCTGTATTGTAATGTATGATGTCCCCTCTTTAGCCAGCATACTGGTATTGCACTCCAGGGTTTGTTTTAGGCTATTCTGAAACCAGTGACAACCCTTTGGGTAGGAATAAGTCTTCCTTTATTTCTACAGAACTAGTATATGCTGATGTAAAACATGAACCAGAGGGGTTTTGCTATTGCCTGTGGTCTCAAATTTCCACTTTATCAACATACTGGGCAGCAACTGGATATTGGTAAATGATTTGCCTTCTAGTTTTGCATATCTGAAACCCAATAGGCAGGTGGGACTGGAATATCCAAACACTTGTGAAACTGGTTGCTTAGCTTCCACTGCAGTCCAGCTCAGAACTTGACACACAGATCTGTTTTTTCTCTAAGCTCTTTCCCATATTATGTTCACAGTCACACATTCCTTGGAATGTGATCCATGAAATAAGCCTGGGCAGATGGGAACTGTGGAATGCCTGATGATTCAGATGTGATTCCATTAGATGAAATTCACTGGAGCTGTTCAGCTTCACTGATAGGTTAAAAATAGCTGTTTTGAACTTATTTTGAGCCTACAGTTACCTCATGCACAGCCCCAGTGTTTTATTGGGAATTTATTTAGGATTACCTGTAACTTATTGATGCAATTGATTTATAGAATGTTGGTGGTAGACATACACAACTTTACCTTTTCTTGACATCTCCAATGGTCTAATTTGAAGGCTCAGTGGACTTGGATATCTCCTGCTGGATTTCTGTGCCAAATAGAAACTGAACTAAACACCTCCCTGGAGGTGTTCAAAACCAGACTGGATAAGGTCTTGACCAACCTGTACTAATGGAAAGTGTCTGCCCATGGCCAGGGGCTGGAACTAGATGATCTTGAAGGTCCTTTCCTACTCAAACCATTCTGTGATTCCATGAGTAAACTGCCAAAAAGTTTGGGTAATGCTGGGTTTGATTTTTGTTTTCAGATAGCAAAAGCTGTCCTAGGCCAAGTCCATGGAATACACTACAGAATATGCTCCTAGCACACAGGTCTGTAAGAACAGCAGCGAGCAGTGTGATCTGCTTGGCTTGGCAGTGCACTGTCACCAAAACAGGCACTTTTCACTGCCCTTTCATTTGCTCCTTCCTAATACATAGATCAGGAAAGGTGCTGAAGCAAATTTTATTGGNTGGTGGCCTCCTCTGGACCTGCTCCAACACTTCCATGTCCTTCCTGTGCTGGGGGCTCCAGAACTGCACCCAGGACTGCAGCTGGGGTCTGAGGAGAGCAGAGCAAAGGGGCAGAATCCCCTCCCTTGCCCAACTGCCCACTCTGCTCTTGCTGCAGCCTAGGAGATCTTGACAAGAGAGGGAGAAGTGCTGTATGTATAACCTGTTCTCCCCTTCCAAGTGTTTCAGGTAACTGTGAGAAACACCAAACTAGTGTATTTTTCTCTAAGCTTCAGTCTGCCAGCTGGTTCCCCACCCGGGAGTGGTGTTTTCAGCAGCAGTTCTGAAGCAGACCATCAGAGGGGAGCATTGACACAGCTAAGGCACCTTCACGGCACTGTCACATCTCAGTTTTAAGGCTACCTAACAAACTTTTGTTTCCATGCTTCCTTTGCTTGCTCTGCCCAGGATGTGTGATTCCCTTGCTAATACTGAGGTGTCAAAAGCTCTGAAGTTAGTGGATTTTTCTCACAGCCTGGATTTGAGATTGCAGGCTCAAGTAAATTTGCTGAACAGCTTTCCCATAGCTCAGACCCCTCATGGACAACAGCTTCTGGCAAAGAGTTCTCTTCCATACCAGGTGAGTGTCAGGACATCCTAGGCTGTGTTTTCCTTGTATCTTTTTCCGGGGCGCCCCGCGCGGCTTCCCGGTCGCCCGGGGCGCCCCGCGCGGCTTCCCGG
>VWYK01072879.1:0-11241 GCA_013399775.1 Semnornis frantzii | reverse complement strand
AGGGCGCCCCGCGCGGCTTCCCGGTCGGCTTCCTGCTCGCCCAGGGCGCCCCGCGCGGCTTCCCGCTCGCCAAGCTGTTTTTTGCAAAATGTGGAATTTCATGAGTAATAATGAGAAGAATTTGTCTTCTGATTAAATCTTTGGTATTAAGTGAAGTCAAGTGCCTATGATTACTGTATTTATGGCGCAGCCTCCAGTAAAAGCAGAATTGTTTAGTTTATGAAGCTGTTCTTGCTTAGCAGGATTCTGGAAGATCCTGCTCAAAAGTCAGTTGACTTAAATGACTTAAATTGACTTAAATACCAACGGAGAGCTGCAGTGTGTTGCAGAAAAAGTGGCAGCAGCTAAACTTTGTGGTTTGTGATTGCAGGTTGACTTGGTTGGCATTGCAGATATCATCCATCTGCTGTTGTTTGGGGATCACATCCAGGTTTATCAAGAGAACTGCCTCTGGAAAGTCAGCCAAAGTGCATCCAGGTAAGTCCTGTCGCAGAGAGGAGGCTACTGGGGTAGAACAGACTTGTCACTCTCTTCACCTTTTGTTAGTGGTACCGTCTTCAAAGCTTAGGACACAGAGCTTGGTGCTGTTGTTGCTTAAAACCTGAGTTCTGCACTGATTGACATTTTGAAACCACCTAGAGGGATTCCTATGTGGAAGTCAATTTGAAGCTTGAATATGAGCCCAAGTCCATTTCAGGTGACTTTGCTTTTTCTTCCTTCCAGATCAGACTGCTCAAGTCTCTCTTGTCACTTGATAGACCAAGCTAGGAGAAGGTGGTGAGAGGAGAAAAAAACCTCTATGTGGTTATTTTGGTTTTCTGCTATTTTTTTTCATTTTAGGCTACATTGAGAGGCTAAGACACTATGCCAGGGGTCTGTCTCTAAGAGTTGTAGCAACAGTGTACATGGACATAAGGAAGAGCATTTAAACCTAAAATTGAAGGTGCATTATGCAAGCCTCTTCTTGGAAGCTGCTCTTTGTCCTCAGGCATTCATTTCTTCTGCTCTTTCAGCCACATGCTTTGGCTACAAGACTGCCTTCATCTGCCCTTAGTTCTTAGAGCAAACACTTTTTCCTTTTGCTAGTCACATCCTGCAGTATTTTCTGCCTTGGTATTCTATGAGGATTTTCCAGAACTTTCTGCTCCTGATGGAGAACTTGACAGCAGGATCCTGAATGCAGCTGCACTGTGTGGATGTACTTCTTGAAGAACCATTGCTCAAGGAAACCTGCTACCATTCAGGAGTTGTCCAGTTCCCTAGCAACACACAGTGCTTATACTTCCCAGTGTGTTATATGCAGCCCTTGAAAAAACATCTCCTCTTCTGAAGCTGTGTACAGGGAGAAGCACTTTTTCTTTACTGGGCATATCTGTTCTTCTGCTCCACAGAGAATCACAGAATCATTAGGGTTGGAAAAGACTGTCAAGATTGAGTCCAACTGTGAACCAGGACTGCCAGGTCACCACTGAACCATGTGTCTCAGCACATCTCTGGGGCTTTGAAGCCCCTCCAGCGATGAGGACTCCACCACTGCCCTAGGCAGTGTGGTCAAGGGCTTGACAACCCTCAAGGGGGAGAAATTGCTCCTCATGTCCAACCTAAACCTGCCCTGGGGCAAGTTGAGGCCATTTCCTCTTGTCCTGTTGCTCCTTCCCACCTCACTCCAACCTCCTTTTAGGGAGCTGTAGAGAGCCAGGTCTCCCCTCAGCCTCCTTTTCTGCAGGCTGAACAACCCCAGGTCCCTCAGCTGCTTCTTACCACACCTGCTCTCCAGACCCTTCACCAGCTTCTTTCCCCTTCTCTGGACCCACTCCAGCCCTTCAGTGTTCTCCTTGGAGTACACTGGAGAGGCACAAAACTGAACCTGGGATTAGATGTGTGGCTTTAGTGCCCAGTCCAAGGGAATGATCTTGGGAAAGCTTTTTGAAAAGTGCTTGTTTTGAAGTATTAAACAAATTTCAAGGTAGTAGTACAACTGGTAGAGCCACTCAGTTTACTACCAGTTCAACGAGACACTGAAGCAGTAGGGAAAGCACAGAATTCCTCTAAGGCCAATGGCAGGCAGTAAAAGAGAAACCACTTGAAAGATGACAGAATGAGTGCAAAGCACTGAGGCCAGTTTGTGGTCAAGACTTCTGGCAAGGCAGAAGGTGAATTCAGGTTTCCTTTTTCACCTTGGAGCATTACTCCAAGGTTGGCAACTAGGGAGTTTCAGCAAGTTAACTGCTACTGGAGAATGGCTTTGGAGATCCTTCTGTTCCAGAAGGGGTTTCTGTGGTTCTGTTTTCACTGTTTGAGGAAACCTCATTTCTGCAGGTTTATCTGAGGTAGGATACAGAAGCAGTTTGAGTCTTTAAGGTTGTCTGTCACTCATAACACCTTTATACACTTATAGTCCTTAGACATCCTTATCAAGGTGTAGCCTCCTTTGCTGTGCTGTGTCTGAGGGAAGTGCTCTGAGTCTTGCATAGTTTTTTTTGGTTAGATTCTGTATGACCTCAATATTACAGAAAATAAAAGGTTCCTAATAGTGTAACAGCACAGGCAGATTCTTTCTGAGACACTGCCTGCTGCTGTTCTGAGTCACTCACAGAAAGCAGAGGCAGATAATTTGTTCCAAAGCTCATGTGACTCCTGACTTGAAGGAGAAAACTCTTTCAGTAGTTAGCAGCTGCATGTTCCATGGACTTCAGTGCAATGAAGAACAAAGGGTTAGCTCTGACAGGAGTTTGCTGAGAGTTAATGAGTCACTTAACCTTTTTATTCATCTTGTGTGGGTATATCTGTGAGAGGGGGGATTGGCTACTGTGATTTGCCACTATTAATTGTCTTTGAAATGTTATCTGCATGAGAACTCTGCAGTTGGAAGGCAAGGAGAAAAAGTAAGAGTGGCTGTAAACCACTCTCTTTCCCTTGCAGCTTTCCTTTTAATACTGACCTGTGATCTTAACTTGCAAATGAGGGAATCAAGTTTAGCTCTAACCCTTATTTGTGGAAAGGGATCTGCCAACTTTGGTTTAAAGAATGCTCTCTATCTCCTTTTAAAATGAAAGTGCTGTGGCTTGTGGTCAGGTATGCTGAAAGAGGTAACTAAAAATAGTGGTTTTGATAGAGCTGTGAAACAGCCTCCCTAGTTACAACTCAGAAGAGAAAGAAGCCCACAGGTCTAAATGTAATGCATTCAGAGTGTTTTCTTTTAGTCATGTGAGTGAAACCATTACATGCAAACCCTGCACACAGTTTGAGAGCTGCTCTCTTTGCTTTAGGGCTGTCAGCAGTGATTTCTGGAGTAAACTTCTGGAGAGAATTTTGAACGCGGAAGCGAAGTCCACAGTGCCTCTGCTGAAGGAGCTGAGAGAGGAAATCAGTGACAAGTTTGACAGCTGCTTTCAAGGACGTCTTTTTGACTGCTTAGTTGCACTGGAAGAAGCTTTGCTCATGGGGAGCTTCATGTGATGTCATGGGACAGATACATCTTTGCCTTGTAGAGAGGAATGCCTTGGGAACTGCTTATTGCTGTCAGATAGGAGTGTGGAGATGGGTTGCAGCTCTTCTTGCCATGCTTCACCTGGCACTCACTAGGAAGTGTTTGCTGTGCCCTAATGTGCTATTAGCATCCTCACCCAGTCTCTCTGAGCAGATTGTCAGAGAAGATGGCTTGAAATAACCTGCCCCCTCCTCTCTTTGTGTAGCTCCTTTTTAAAATGTATTTAAGACCCAGTTCACACTGGCTGGGGTTTTCCAATGAGTGCTGCAAAGTTGTGTTTCTTCAATAAAGTTGTATTTTGATAGCAACTCTCTCTCAGATATGTCATTTACTGTCCAGGCTGGAGTGCTGCTGTCTGACTGTGACTGCCACAGAAACATTCAAGTTGGAAAAGACCCTCAGGATCACCATGTCCAACTGATCCAAAAACCTCATGCTTGGTGGTAGCTTTCATGACCACCCAGAACTTCCTGGACCCTAGACCACAACTTTGGTGATTTTTACTTGGCACCAGGGGTGGTTGGAGATCAGAAGAAACTTCTTCACTGGAAAGGCTCTCGCACTGCAGCAGGCTTCTCAGGGAGGTGGCTGAATCCCCTGGAGTTGTTTCAAAGGAGCAGGAATGTGGTGCTGAGGGACACTGTTTAGCTCCAGACTTGGTAGACTTAGAGAAGGTTTGGACTTGATCTTAAGGGTCTGCTTCTTGTCAGGACACTGCTTTCTGGATCCTCTGAATACCTGGTCTGAGCTGAGTCTGAATGTTGGGATGGATTTGAGCTATTACAATGAATGGAATTATCCCAGTTCCTAACACCTGGATACCCATTTGGAAATGGACTTCTCTTCCCTCACTGCACTGTGAGATCTTACATGAGAAAAGAGTTATTCAGCAGTGATTTGGTCATTTATTGTCTCTTCTCAATAAGAGACAATACATCACCTTCTAAAAGGAACTTTGAATTAGGCTTTGGTGATCCACTTGTCTGAAACAATTCTAGGAGGAAAAAAAATCCAAATTTTTTGGGAAGACTTCACCACATTCTGTGTCATTGAGTCATCTACTCAATTATGGACTCCATGCATGAACTCTGCTTTAGTTCTACCAAACCTGCTCTAAATCAGGTCCAAATGTTTTCTTTTTCGGTTCATGAGATTTATGGCTACTTTGAAAAGGAGACAGATTACACCTCCTGCATGTGCATCACCAAATCATTGTAAATCATTCCTCTGTGCTGCTGATTTCCCAAATTATAAATATTCCAGCAATGGCTTTGGGCTAAACTAACTTCTGAGGTGCTGCTGTGCACTAGTTTTTTTTTCCCTCAGTGATGGCTTTGGCCAAAAGCTTTAGTGTTCTTACTGTGAGTGAGTTATTTGACTGTGGTCTCCAGAATTGGTGGTTAGAGTCTCTCATTTAGCCTTGGGCTATAGGCACTGCACTTACAGTAATGTGCATCTGCCTAAAAAGATTGTCCTGGAACATTGCTGAAGGAAGGCTGGAGCTCCTTTAGCAGTTTAGTTCTCTTAGTTCTTGTTGGTTTACCCTTGCCCCTCTGCTTGGTTTAGGTAGCAGAATGGCAGGTTTAGAGAAATGAAAGCTGCTTCTTTCAGTGCTATTCAATAGCCAATAGAATTCTTTTAGGCTGGAGCAGAGCAGTCAGTGGGGGATCTCATCAATGCTGATCAATACTTCAAGGGTGGGTGGCAGGAGGCTGGGCCCAGTCTGTGTTCAGTGGGGCCTAGTGCCAGGCCAAGGAGTAATGGTTGCAAACTGGAACATAAATACCATCTAACCAGCAGGAGAAAACTGTTTAAGGACAATGGAGTCCTGGAGCAGGCTGCCCAGAGAGGTGGTGGAGTCTCCATCTCTGGAGATGTTGTACATGTCCCTATGTGACTTTCTCTAGGTGACCCTGCCTTGGCAGGGAGGTTGGACTTGATCTTCAGCAGTCTTCTTCCAAGCTACCATTCTGTGACTGGTGATGTGGGGGTTGCACCCCACATAGTCTAGGCCAAGTCAACAGCCACAGTCATTTCTCTGAGTGACCACAAGCAGTACAAAGCCTTTACATACAAGTGTGTGTCTGCCCCCTCTCTGTGACCTGCTCTTGTCTTTCCTTCAGGAGTGGCTGTGTTTTGGTAATGCTGCAGCTTCTTCAGGACAGAAGTTACTACCCAAACACGAGTGCTGTGTGACCTCAGAAACTGCTGTGAGCTGGGAAAGCTCAATCCAGCTCTAATGAATGAAAGTCCGAGAGCTGGCAGCACTCAGTGATTTCACAGGCTCAGAATATTTTCTAACAAGAAAATTCATTTTCTGAGACTTGTTGACAGAAATGTCAAGAATGAAACTGCTGCCTTTGCCTCCACCCACCCCGGCAAAAAGTCGGGGGGGGGGAGCAAAGCAGCTCCTTATAAATAGCTCTGTTCCCGTCGTATTTGTAAATTCAGAGCTTTTTGTGTCAATGACATCACCCTCTTCTCCATGGCAACTCCCTACCATGTCCAAACTGCAGGGCACCAGCAGAGAAACTTCAGCTAGCAAATGAACAGGTTCATTCCAGATGATTTAATTGAGAAACAGTGCCAGTGGGTGACAGGAGGGGGTGGCAAACATGAGCCAAGGGGCTCCTGTCAGCTCTGTTCCTCTGGAAAGCTGGCACCTGCGTTGATCGTTTCCACATCTCTTCTGCTGAAGTCCTTGTGAGGAGGAGGAAGAGAAGGAGGAGGAGGAGGTGGGGGGAAGGCAGGCAGGCAGGAATCTTATTCTCCATCTCCGGTGTGTCTGGAGAGAAGCACTCCAGGTGACTAAGCAGGAGGAGCATGACTGACTCACTCTGGAGTTATTTTCTCTCTCCCCCTCCCATCTTTACTGTTTGTTTTTTTAGCATTCACCCAACAGCTTGTGTTTTCCCCCAGGCCCTGATGAGAAAGAATTAGCAGCAGGGCTTTAGTGTTACCTAATGTTCACCAAAAATGTGCTCCTGGTGATCCAGGTGAGGAAAGCAAAGCCAACTTCTCTTGCTTTCTCAAGGCAGAAGCATGAATTGTCTCTTGGATACCACACCTTTATCTTTAAAAGAAAAAGTGCTTCTCCTTTCTGAATGTTATCCAGGAAATGCTGAAGTGCCTGAGATGCCAGGAAGCTGTAAATAACTGACTGCTTTAGCAGGCTACCTATGGAAAATACCCAACTGCCTCACTGGCAGCCCTGCTGCTTTTGACTTGATTTCCAACCCAGCTGCAGTGGGGGGAAGCGATTTCACTCGCCGCCTTGATTAGAGAATTGGGTTTTGCTGGGTTTCATTTGGGACTGGAGGAGCAGGAGCAGAATGGTTACATCTGCAGAGTCTTTAACCAGTGTAAACTGTCACCGCTTCAATCAGCTTCAGCAATCTGCCCCAATTTACATCCCTGTGAAGTCTAAAGCCTTAGAGCAGTTCACCTCCTTCCTTCCGCAGGGTGCCGTGAGATCTGCTGCTGAGATCCAGCCCGCGGAAGCCTCCACTCGATTTCTGTATTTTGCAATTTCTGCAGTTGCCTGACATAAGAGGCAGGCAAGTTGTGCAAGATCAGCACAACCCCAGCGAGCTCTGCCGTCCGGCCAGGGCCATGGCAGCGCTTAGGCAGCTTGCGAAGGGAGAGTTGGGTTTGGGCGAGTGATGCGCTGGGGGAGCGCTGCGCCCCCCGCTCCCGGGCTGCACTGTGCACCTCTGCGGGGCGCAGCAGCCTTTCATCGCAGCCTCCAGGTGGGAGGCTTTCTGCCGTCCGTTCGCTCCCTCCCCAACCCGGAGTGAAGCCGATTTCAAAGCTCAGCCGAGGGGATATGCAGGCACTGTCTGCACACCAGAACCTTGCTGAGCATTCCGCTCTCGCCTTTCGTGCTAAGTGTCAGTCAAGGCACAGTCCCATCCTCTCTGCTGAGCTCACAGCCTCAGCCCACCAGAAAAGGAAGGGTCCCAGAAAACCTCCATTCACTGCATCGCAGGAGCTTGCGAGGGGTAAGTGTCTACAGGGAGCTCTCCCCAGGTTTAACTGCAGGGTTCGGATGGAATTTATCACCGCGGGCTGCTCCAGCTGTCAGGATCTTTCTTCTTCAGTGGATTCTCCCAAGCCCTCTGCTGCCTGCCAGGAGCGTGTGTGTGGGTGTGGGGGGTGTGTGGCACTGCTGCCCTCCCCCACAGGCACTGGGGCAGTGCTGGTGAGCTGGGGCTGTCTGCTGGCTGAACCAGGATCTTTCTGAAGAAGCCTACAGACGAAATTGAGGAGAATTTTTGCCTGAAGCAAGGGATGCTTCCCGTGGTTAAGACAAGCAGCAACCTGCAGTCAGGAGGAAGAAGAGGCTGAATTCACTCCAGAAGTATTTATCTGAGATTTTTTTTTTTCCCTCCCCCAAGGTAAGGCTGCTGTGATGGGGCAGCAGGGTCCAGCATTCCCAACACTAAACCCGAGATGACTTCTAGAATGGGGTTTACCTTCCCAAGCTGTAAAAATGAAATAAATCTCTGAGGTCTCTGGCACTCCCATTTTTGGGCTGGAAATTCAAATCAGCCACTAGGAACTAATTTTCTGAGGTCTGAAGCCATTAAAAAAAAAAGGGGGGGGGAGGATGACTGGAATGCTTTTAACCCTGCCTTTTGCCTGGCTGTGTTCAAGTGGTGAATAAATGCTGTGTACTGTGCTTCTGAACTGTCCTTAAATAGCATGCTGGGTGTTGTAGAAACAGGGAGTGAATGGAAGCACAATTTAGTAAACAGGCATGAGCTTATGGCTTATTAATTTAGTTTAGTGCTTCAAAACCTTGATAAAGTATTTGTTGTTCCATAGGAGGCAAACTGAAGACAGGTCCCTGCCTTGGGAGCTTGAAGGTTTTTTTAATAGGCTTGGTCTGAAGAAATGTTATGGAAACAAGAGCAAGGGGATAAGATATTTATTTTTTTAAAGCATCTGTTTGAATTGCACCTGAACAACCAGTTTATCACTGCTGAAAATTATTTGTGGAGAGGCCAGAGAGTAGTAGAGAGCTCTTTGTTCCAGCTGCAGCAACTTGGTTGAGAAGCCTCAATTAAGGTAGGCAAAAAAACTACCACAGATGTAGAGGTGGCTCTGGAGAAAACTGGTGAGTAAGGTCTCAAAAATCTCCTAGCACCTGCATCCTCTCTCCCCAGGTACACACCAAAACCTGCAGCTCTTTCTAGATGGGAAGCCTCCAGGCTGAGGGTTGTGGTGTGTAAATTGTAGTCCCTGATGGAAGTCCAGCAGAGCACAGATGTCAGAGAGGTGCTGGAACCATCGTGGAAAGCACTTGCTGAGCCTGGAAATGCAGCAGGGAGGGTAGGCATGAGTCTGCCCTTGCTCTTTGCACCCCAGCTGCTCTGATACGTGGGTGCAGCTCCATTCTGCTCTTGGAAAAGGAGTGAAATGAGCTGTTCAGCAAAACATATTGAGGGAAGCAAGTGATCATAGAATTGTGAAGGTTGGCAAAGATCTTTAAGAGCACTGAGTCCAACCATAACCCAGCCACTGTGACCACTGAACTACATCCTGCAGCACCACATCCACAGGTTTCTTGAACACTTCCAGGCACAGTGACTCCACCACCTCCCTGGGCAGCCTGTTCCAATGCCTGAGCACTCTCATAGCAAAGGCATTTTTTTGTTGTCAGCAAACTTTTGCACCTAGAGCTGAGAAGGAGGAAAGAAGCTTTGTCAGGGCTGTAAGAGGTGAAATTCAAATAATCTCTGACTTGTTGCCTTCTCTTCCCTGCGCAAGGTGAGGACCAGAGCGGTGCCCGCGGAGGAAGTTGTGCTCTGTGGAGGCCACAGAGTGTTTGGTGAGTTTGCCTGCAGGAGATGATTTGTGCCCAGGATTCAGGCAAGGTTTGGTGGCCAGTGGTGTGTTTGGTGCCAGCAGCCACTGCATAACCCTCTGCTGTCTCTGCGGCTGGCTGTGCCAGGGGCTGGAGCAGGTCATGCTGTTAGATGCTGTTGCTGCAGTTTGTGTCCACTTTGTAGGAAGGGTTGATATGAAGCTGTTCCAGCCAGCTTCACAGTCAGGAGCCATCAGTTCTGCCTCTGACACTTGGGGGGCATGGACAAATAGCTCTTAGAACACATCTAGGGCAGCTTTCAAGAATTGTCTGTACTGAAGTCCATAATCCAGTGTGAGCTGATTCATTATCCAGAGGCAGCAGAGACTTTGGAGAGGTGTTTGCTTGCTGTGTGGACACAATGGACCTCAAACTCCTGAAGAAAATCTGCCCTGGCAACTTCTAGTGGTGTATTTGGAGAAGACAGACCCGACCTAGAATGCTTTAGTTTGGAAAGGACCTTTAAAGGTCCTCTAGTCCAATTCCCCTGCAGTCAGCAGGGATATCTGCAACTAGAGCAGGTTGCTCAGAGCCCCAGACCTGTAATGGTTCCAAGGATGGGGCAGCTCCCACCCCTCTGGGCAAGCTGGGCCAGGGTCTTACCACCCTCAGTGGAAAAAAATCCTTCTTTCTTTCCAGCCTTATTCTTCCTCTCTTTTAATTCCACACCACCACTTCTGGTCCTGTCACAACAGGCCCTGCTCAAAAGTCTGTCCCCAGCTTTCTTCTTGGCCCCTTTAAGAACCAAAAGACCACCAGGTCTCAAGGGGAGCCTTCTCTTCTGCAGGCTGAACAACCCCAACTCTCTCAGCCTGCCCTCACAGCAGAAGGGTTCCAAACCTCCCATCATTGCTGTAGACTCCTCTGACCCTGCTCCAACAGGTCCAGATGGAGCTTTTGGTGGGAGATGGGGGCTTTATGCAGCTCCTGAGAGAGCTGTGGAGGGAGAGAGAGGGGTAGACAGAAGGAAGCAAGGGATGCTGCTGGAGAATGACAAGCACAGTGAGTAGATAAAGGTGATCTTAATTGAGAAGGAGGATTGGTATTTAATTAAAACTACTGCTGAAACCCAGGCTCTTTGTAGTAAAATAAATAATAGCAGGACATGAGTAATTCCTCTCAGGGGAACAGAGGGAAAATTACCCTCCTGTAATAATGAAAGGGGCCTCTGAGCCATGGCTCAGAGGAGTTGTAACGGGGTGGGATGATTCTTCCCAGCTACCCAGGTCAGATTCAAGTCAAAAGGGACTGAAACCTGCAGGAGCACAGGCTCCTTAGGGCTCTCAGGATGCTCCAGAAGGTAGAGCTGTCTCCCTCACTGAACCCATCATTGGTGCTTCTCTTGGCAGTCACAGAATCACAGAATGCCTCAGCTTGCAAAGGACTCCCAGGTCCTTCTCCTTGGAGTTGCTTCCCAGCAGCTCACCTCTCACCTGTGCTGCTGCAGGGGCTTATTCCTTCCCAAGTGTAGGACTCTACACTTACCTTTGTTGAAGTTCATGAGGTTCCTCTCCCCAGAACTCTCCAGCCTGGCCAGGTCAAGGCACAGCAGAAGCTGAGGTGCATTTTGCAGTGGAGTTGAAGAGCTCTGTTTAGCTGGGGAGGGCAAGTATGAAAGTCTCTCCTTAATCTGGGCCAGGGAGGGAGGGGTTAATATGTCTAGTGGCCAGAAGGCACTACATAAAGCTTAAAATAACCAAGATCAAGATAATTTGGCTTGAAGAACCATCTGGGTCTTGATTCAGTGCTCATTAACATTCACAGTAGCCTTATGATTGGCTTCTGGAAGAATTAAGCAGCGTGTTAGACTTTCTGATGAGTGCTTTGGGCCCTGGCCAAGAGAGTCCATAAATGTACCAAAAACCATAGAATCACAGAATGT
>VWYK01072877.1:10680-21461 GCA_013399775.1 Semnornis frantzii | reverse complement strand
GGACATCCACAACCTCCCTGGCCCATCTGTTTCAGAGTCTCAGTGAAAAACTTCCAAAGATCCAGTCCAAACCTACTCTCCGTCAGCTTAAAACCATTTCCCCTTGTCCTGTCGCTAGACACCCTTATGAGAAGTCCCTCTCCAGCTTTCTGTAGGTTCCCCTCAGGTATTGGAAGGCAGGTATAGAGTCTCCCCAGAGACTATCGAGTCCAACCACTTGCCTAGAGCTCACAATCCCACCACTACTGCTAAGAAAAGTTTTGTACTGCCCAGAATCATAGATGCATAGAATGGTTTGCGTTGGAAGGAACCTTAAAGATCACCTAGATGCAACCCTACTGAAATGGGCAGGGACACCTCCCACCGGATCAGCTTACTCAAGGCCTCAAAGGAGGCACACTTAGCACTCCAATAACGGAAGAGAATGGTACTAACTCCAAGTGATGTTCTCTCTCCGTAACAGGAAAGTGGACACTCCTTTGGAGCTCTGACTAATAAAGTGGGATAAGCTGTAGTAGCTCTCATACTTAGCTGTCTGACCTGTCCTATCCTTACTCCTTAAGCTGGTTTCCTTTCACATGCTGTTTTGTGAGGTGCTGTGCTTCAGAGTGTGTGTGAGTGAACTTCCAAGGGAAGGTTAAGGTAGAAAGCCGGTGGAGCTCACAAGGTTCCCATCTCCAGCTTTCTAGTTAAGAGTTCTTGTCTTTTCTCTGTAAAACATGTTACTTTCAGGGCAGAAAATGAAGACAGACTTCTAACCCTACCCTAAAAAGTCACAGTGAAATGGATAATCAGCAATTTCTGTGCTTTTGGAAGCTCTGCCTCTGCACTAAAAGAACAGGCTGGTTTTTATAAGCCTAAATGAGACTCGAGAGGGAAAAGCCAACTTATTTAAAATCAGATCTCCAACAAAAACTTGACTTTGCTCTATGTGGTAACTACTGACTCCATCCTTACCTCCCTTCTGGTTAGTTTGGAATACAACAGATTGGCAAATACCTATGTTCCCTGACCTCAAACCACAGCCTTGAAGAAGCAGCAAAGAGCCACTTACGAAGCAGGACCTACCTTCCCCTCCCTACTTCAGATACCACTAACTGGTATCCCTTTTTATCAGTGCATTTAGGGGCCACCAAAGCAGTTGTCTCTTGCACTGCAAAAGCATTTGAATTCCTGCTGGTTTAGAAAAGAATCCTATGGCATATTTGGGTGAACGTTAGGGGTTGGAAGGGATCATCTAGTCCAACCCCCCTGACAAAGCAGGACAGAAAATCATGTAGTAGTCTTAAGTAATTCATAAGTTGTCATGTACAACCACAGAGTCATAAGAAAGATAGAGTACATGGTTTGTGTAATGAAGCTTGGTTTTATCATCAACTTTTTCCAATCAGGGGTCATCAGTCCCCTGTTTATTGTCAAACTGTCAGTTCATCCCTTCCAGAAGTGGCAGAACGGAAAAACATTTCAAGTAATAATATAACACAAAATTACATTTTTAAGATAAATATAAAAATCTTTCAGGTAAACTAAGAGATCTGGTGACTTCAGCCTGACTAGCAAACCTACTTTGATGCAGGAGCACTAAGCTAAGGGTCTATGGGTACCTCATGACAAGCTTGCTTAATCCCCAGGAAGCAACCACCTATGGTATCGTTAACAAGCTCACAGAATCATAGAATGGTTGGAAAGGACCTTAAAGATCATCTAGTTCCAACCCTCCTGCCATAGGCAGGGACACCTCCCAGAGACCAGGGTCCTGTCTAATGTGGAGTTGGACACCTCCAGGGATGGGGCAACCAAGACTTCCCCAAATAACCTATTCCAGTGTCTCACCAGATAACACATTTAATACACTTAATTTCATGGCTTATTGTACGTTAGGAGGAGACTATTTACATGTAACAGGTGTTGCAATCTTACAAAATTATAAATTTAATTCTAAAATAACTAATCAAAACGTAACTAAAATCAAAAAGGGCAAATCCCAGCATTGAGGACATTTCAAATTGGAATAAATCTCGTGTTAAGCCAGGACACAGCAACATCTATCTATGTTTGTAATACTTGGTAGATCTTTAAACACCAAGCAGAAGCTACAGTGCACCTTTAGATCTTAAAAAATGCGTATTTTCCCTAATTAAGTGAAAGCTCCTTAAGCAGTTCTTAACTATACTAAAATGTTTTTTCAGTTCTGTGCATCTTTTTAAACACTACTATCTGACACTGAAAAATCATAAACTGAGCGAAATCTGAACCACAGTGGAAATCAGAACTGCAGTACAACCTAACAAAATTCAGAGAATTTAAATAACATCTGAAGATGGAGAGAAGAAGAGAAAATCTCCTTTTAAACAGCTTTCCAGGGGATTAGCAGCTAGGTATGCAGAAAAGGCTTAGTTATATTAACAGCAGCAATGAAAAAACACCTCAAAAAAATAAATAGAGCAACCCACCACCAAGGAAATAGTCCATGCATCTTAAATATTATATAAGGAGAGCACACAAACTATTTGACTTCACACATTTGATCAGAAACATTCTGTTTAGTAGTTCTTCCTCGCTCACTCATCCTCTTCACTGTTTAGGAACACACACATCCTTCCCTTAGACATGACACAAACTATGCATTCTCTCTTTTCAGTCAAACATAATTTGAATTAAAACAGTCCCTGCAGCACTGAAACCTGCCCTCCAAGTTCCACCTTATTAGCACATCAAAAGCCCCCCAAAACACATTTGTCAAATTAAATATCTGGAGATGTATTTGGACTTACCATCATTCTAACATCACTCCTTTTGCATCTTTAAAAGCCAAGCAAATGGATTAGTCATGAGCAAAGCAGCAAGAAATGCTTCTTAATTAATATTCAGATTAATTCTAAAAGTCAGGTTAGAAATTGCTAGTACCCTGCACGCCAATTAGTCGATAGAATAGCAAAATATATATATAATACATAAACAAAATAAAATCCAGTCATCTTTTTGTCACTGTACATTTCCCCCCATCATAAGCACTATCAGAGTTTCCCAGCATTGGTTGAGTTTCCAATTCCAATTCAACCCAGTGTGGTTGTGCTTTCCCAACCCAAATATTGATTGGAGTGACAAGGAGAGAGGTTTTGTTTTTATCTTAAATAACCCATCGCGATAAATGTTTATGAAGAAGCACTAACATCAACTTTCAAGCCCTGACCCTCTTTTCCTCTTAAATTTAGACTTTTTGCAAAGCAGAGAGGGAGGTCAGAATATCCTAAGACAGTCATAGAATCATTAAGGTTGGAAAGGACCTTTAAGAGCATCAAGTTCAACTTTCAGAAGTTGCATTTAGTGCAAAACAGAGAGGGTGGATAGAATATCCTGAAATTAGACTTATCCTAAGGCAGTCATAATATCATTAAGGTTGGAAAGGACCTCTAAGATCATCAAGTCCAACCTTCAAATAATGCCACTGCTTAGCAAGCGCAGAGCAGAGAGTCTGGAGCTGCAGGCACAACATCATCAGGAGATCACACTCTTACTGAGCTGGGTAAGTTGGCATCTCACTGCTGTTTTATTGAGAGCTACAATTATTTTTGTTAATCTTTTCTCTATAATTAATGCCTTAATTAGAAGATAAGCCTTGAATATCACCTACCATTTAGTGGTTCTTCTACAGCTTTCTGCAAAACATTTAAAAATATATATATATGTATAAAAAGCCTTCATGTTTACTTTTGGCTCGCCACAGTTAAATTACTCTAATTGACATATACAGTAAGTAGTGATTCTACAAAAATGAAGAAAGCTGAGAGTTAATAAGTTCTGAAAAAAAATAAAGGTATCCATCCAGATTATTTTTTCCCCCACTGTAAATCCTTCCTCGGAAGAAACACCTCTAGGTGGCAGCAACAGGCATGCAGATAGTACCGTTAACTTGACTACTGTGATTTGATCAATGGTTAGTAATCCAAAAGAGAAAAAAATAAACCACCCCAAAACAGCAGACAAGCAATCAAATGTCATTTCCTCAAAATGAAATACACCACAGTTGTGAGTTTAGGCTGTTAGACAATCATCAGAAACAACACACATGATCTACAGAAAGGTTAAAAGTAAAAATAAATTAGTAATTAAGATACTAGATTTCAAAACACCCAGCTTCCCCTCCTCTGCCTTAAGAAAATACAAAGCATTGTTTTGTGCCCCTGTGTCAAAATGAAACACTTCAGCAATGTTAAGTTTTGCAGTCTTTAGATGACACAGAATCAAAGTTTAATTAATTTAATTTCAAACTTCATACAATCCTATAATGGTTGAGGCTGGAAGGGACCTTAAAGACCATCTACTTCCAATCAGCCTGCCATGGGCAGGGACACCCCCCACTAGACCAGCTTGCTCAAGGCCCTGTCCAACTTGGCCTTGAACACCTCCAGGGAGGGGGCATTCACAAAATTACTTCAAACCTATCACAGAAACATTCTGGTGGGAAAAGACCCCCAGGATCACCAAGTCCAACAGATATCCCTTCTCTACAAGATTCGCCTTTAAATCATATCCCCAAGTACCACATCCAAATGACTTTTAAACAAATTCAGGGTTGGTGACTCAGCCACCTCCCTGGGTAGCTCATTCCAGTGCCTGACCACTCTTGCTGTAAAAAAAAAGTTTCCTCATGTCCAGTCTAAACCTACTGAGTCGCAGCTTGAGGCCATTCCCTCTTGTTCTATCACTATTTACCTGTGAGAAAAGACCACCTCCACAATGTCCTTTCCTGTAGCTGTAGACAGCAATGAGGTCTAGCCTCAGCCTCCTCTTTTTCACACTAACCATCCCCACTCCCTCAGTTGCTCTTTTGTAAGATCCATTTTCCAGGCCCTCCCCCAGCTTCGTTGCCCTCCTCTGCACTCTCTCCAGCATCTCCACATCTCTCTTGTAATGAGATGCTCAAAACTAAACACAATACTCGGGGTGTGGCCTCACCAGAGCTGAATACAAGGGTTCAATTACTTCCCTACTCTTGTCAGAATTGCTTGGAAGTATAGCTCTTGATGGAAATGAGTAACACATCAACACACTTCATTTGCTACTAGGTATTTCCACAACTTCTTTAAGCTCCTGAGCACAAACTATTGTCACTTAATTTCCTCCGCTAATGGCAGCTGAAATGTGATTTCCAAGGGCCTCTAATTTTCAAAAATTCCTTTTGATTTCATTCCTGTCTCAAATTCACAGACTAACATGGTGTTCACTACCCTGTAGTTGTGCCAAATCCTTGGTCTGTATCACAATCATGGAATAGTAGGGGTTGAAGGGACCTCTGGGAATCGAGACCAACCCCGCCCTGTGCCTTGGCATGATCACCTAGTGAAGGTCACACAGGAACACGTCCAGATGGGTTTGGAATGTCTTCAGAGATGTAGACTCTACCACCTCTCTGGGCAGCCTGTTCCACTGCTCCAGCACCCTTAAATAAAAGAAGTTCCTCCTCATGTTTAGATGGAACTTTCTGTGTTCAAGTTTCTGCCAGCAAACTTGAGTAGTTCATAAAGAGAACGATGTTCCACAAAGGATTTATTTAGATTTTTTGTTTCTATTTCTATTTTATTGTAAATAGAGCTTATTTACAATAAAAAACAAAATGTTTAAAACTCTTCCATTCTACAAATAAACATGAGCATTTTAGACAAAGACAAGATTGGTTTCCAAAAGCTCTCTCTCTAATACACTTCTCAGGTAATTTTTGTAACAGAATGAACTTTGTGAACCTCTTTTTCTTTTCTTTTCCTCTATTTTTTTCAAAACCTTCTGCATGTCAATTCCCTCTGTAAGAAAGCAAACCTCTGAAATACCCTTCCTTAAAATGCAAATAGACGAGAAAATGCAAAGGGGAAAGAAAACCCACAAAAGCCACACCAAAATGAAACATGTGCAGGAAAAAAAACCACCCCCCATCTCACTCTGTTGTCCAACTGCAGTCGGCTCTACTGCCCCACTTTTAGAAACCATCATTCCTCAACAGCTGGGTCTCATCTGAAGAGACCAAGAAATGTGTCTTGTAATGGCTACCAGCCAAGAAACAGAATGACTTGCCACGCTCCCTTGCTATAAGGACATTCCACTGGTATTTTACAGCTGTGCCTCTTTATTTGCTTCTGCAGAACTCCACAAATGAGGCAGCTCTCATTCATGGCTCAGTAGAAAGCATAAATATATGAAAATTACTGTTTTAGGGATGATTACTCTAGAATTCAACAAAATGACTGAAAAACCTTCTTAAAGAATAAAAACAAACAAACAAAAAACACGTGGGTTTCTTTCCATTTCACAGATTCACAGAATGGTTTGGGTTGGAAGGGACCTTGACAATCATCTAGTTAGAAAAACCTTTCCATGGGCAGGGACGCCTCATGCCAGACCTCAACCTCAACGCCTCATCTAACCTGGCCTTAACACCTCCAGGGCGAGGGCATCCACAGCCTCCCTGGGCACCATGTTCCAGTGTCTCCCCACCCTGATTGTAAAGCATTTCTTCTTAACATCCAGTCTAATTTGTTCTGTGTTACCCAAAGACAGAAACTCTGCTTTCAGAGAGCCTCATCAAATTCAGGAGCACTACAGGAAAGTAAGAAAATAAAATCCTGTTTTTTGGTTGGAATTGTTTTGGTTGGAAAAGACCTCTAAGATCACCAAGTCCAACCATCAATCTAAGACCACCATGGCCATTAAAAGCTAAGAAAAGATGAAGGCTACAGCATAGGAATTCAAGAGAATATGAAAGCATTCTGACATAAAGAACACGGGACAAAAAATCCCTAAGTGAGACTATTAAACCATAGGACAAAACAAAAATAAAACCAAACATCTTAACTCTTTAATAGAAGCCACCTAGAAATACAAAAAATCCACAGTATTGTGCCCTCACCTTAATGAACAGTACTTTCATTCAGGTGAGCAAAAGGTCTTTAGAAATGCATGTGAAAAGAGTGGACTGTAAAACATCACATTTCACACCCACCACCTTTTTGTGACAGCCCTTGCAACTCCACTTGGGGACAACAGGCAGAGTAGTGGTTAGGTAAGGGAAGACACATTCAGTAGGGACAATGAAGACCACCAACTCACTCGACATTAGACATCTGTTACACAGTCAGAACTTTTGCTTGCTACCAACCTGGTCTGAATTGGAACTAGTGGAGAAAGGTTCAGTATCTCACTACAATCCCCTGAGCCATCTAGTCACCCCAAATTTATTAATTTTAAGCTTACCCCTGGACGAGGATGATCTTTCATTCTGGAACCTAAAATAATTACACCAGAAAAACAAAATGACAAGGGAAATGAATCAATGTCATGATCAACCAAATAAAAATATCTTGGAGCAGAGCACAAACACACAACATGGAAGCTTCCGCCCTACACACAAACTATTTTTTATGGGATGATCTGCAAACTCTTAAAGCCTTTAAAAGCTCTCCTCTGGTTAGGAGCTAATCTTATTCTGTACAGTCTGTGAACTGTCTCATGCATTCACTATTTTTTGTGCTGATTTTGGTGTGCTGAAATCTAGTCCAAAAGGTCTTCTTTTTTCTCCTTTTTTCAGCCTGCAAAATCTAACTACAAATCCAGTGTTTATGCAGATCACCAGCAGACAGCACTGAAGTTGCATATATACGAGTAGCCCAAAGTCAACGAAAATCACTTTTATTGTTGTTAAAAGGGCTTGCCTCATCTCTGTCACATTTTGGAGTCATCTTAACTGACCTCTGATATAAAATATTAAGCATTCTGCCTTAATTTCTTCTTTAATGGAAATCCTCCGTGTTCCAAGGTCTATTATTTCTGATCATGTGCACATCACCCTGAAGCTGGAAAAGTGCTTAGTTCAGTGTAGACCGCAGACTACACATTGGTTTGATGCAACATATCCTCCACTGCATGGTTCTGCATCCACACTAGCAAGCTGTTTGAAGACCTTTCATGCACAGCCTGAAACAAAGTCTGCTCTCAGACCCCAACTGTAAAGTCCACATACTGTTACGCTGTGGTGCGCCAGAATTCCAAGCACAGAGCATTTGCCATGTTTTATACTGATTTAGAACCATATAATGATTTGGGTTGGAAGAGACCTTAAAGATGATCTAGTTCCAACCTCCACCCCCATCATGGGTTGGGACACCTTCCGCTAGACCAGATTGCTCAAGGCCCTGTCCCACCTAGCCTTGAACACATCCCTGGGAAACCTGTTCCAACGTCTCACTGTCCTGAACTATCAAAAATTTCTTCCTAATATACAGCTCTTCCTAATCTCCCCTCTTTCAGCTTCAATTCAGTTCCCTATCAGTACAATTCATTGTCCTATCACTACAAGCTCTTGTAGACAAGTCCCTCTCTAGTTCTCCTGTAGCCCCCTTCAGGTACTGGAGGCCTGTCTGGCTTCTAGACCTTTAAATCTCTCACCTTTTTGAGACCTGGTGAATAGATCTGTTTCTCAAACAAAGAACTGCTACTTTTTTCTCCTGGCTTTTGAAATTGAGCATCAGAGAAAACAGGTTTCACTAAAATAAAAGATATGCATTCAAATTGCTCTTATTATATAACCTACCTCTAACCACTATAAATAACTAGACAGATATTACAGAATCAGAGAATGGTAGAGGTTGCAAGGGATCTCTTAAGGTCATCCAGTCCAACCCCCTCTAGCAAGGCAGGGTCACCTGGAGAAGGTGGCAGATAAACACATCCAGGTATGTTTTGAATGACTCCAGAGAAGGAGACTACATGAGCTATCTGGGCAGCCTGTTCCAGTGCTCCAGCACACTTAAATTAAAGAAATTCCTTCTCATCTTTACAAGGAACTTCTTATGTTCAAGCTTGTGCCTGTTACCCTTTGTGCTGTCACTGGGCACCACAGAAAATGGACTGGTCCTGTCTTCCTTTCACTTCTTTTAATACCTCTTTTGATAGGCTTTTGTCTGCATCATCCTCAAACTCAGTCTATAGACTCCTTGAAAACCTTTTGCTCTCTCTATTCTAAGCTTCAACTAGCCAACCATGTCTATGCAGATGTTAAACAGCACCATCCAGTGCTACACCTAAAACACTCTTACTTAAAATTCTGGTTGTGTGGCTCCCAAGAAAGTTCATTATTGACCAATTGTTCATTTCTTTACTCAAGATTATCCATAGGCTACGTGAAACAAAGCCAATACAACTTCTCAGTAACTTCACTATATAACTGTGGAACCACACCTCATAAGCTGTGCCTATCTATGGAAAGTGCAACAGAGAAAATTGCTCTTCTGAATATTTAAGTGCTAAAAAAAGATAGTATGAAGTGCTACTTACCCATAATAAACACGTAAGCCAGGCTCAGCAAATTTGTGATAGCCATAATAGCTAAGCCAGCAATCAAAATAGACCCATGTGAAGGAGGACAGGCTGTTAAAAACAAGATAAAAGAAACTGAATCATCTGAGACAAGTAAAACCACAACTTTTCAGATACAGCTGAATACTAAAATAAGCCTGATAAAACCACATGTGATTAATTTCTCTTTCAAAGCTATCCCAGAGCTACTTCTGCATTTTTTTTTTCTAAGTTCTTTAATGCTGGAGGCTTTTACTGATTCATCCTACTTAGCTGTAATATTCCAATACAGTTTAGCTATTCTACTGTCAATCACTTGATAACATTCTGGCATTAACTGTATTTTAAATTTAAACCTACATCCTCAATCCCAATTGTTTTGAACTATAATTGCAATGGATTACAGAATACAATACAGTTACTGATAAAATGGGGTAAAAATAAGGAGCGGGGCAGAAAGAGGGAAAGGAGGAGGGCAAAAAAGAATGGGAGAAAGGGAGCAGGAGGGCAGAAAGAAGGGGAGAAGGGTAGTTCTGAGGCAAATGCACCTCAGATAACTGGAATGCTCCATGTTCACAGGCATATCACAGAGCAGGAACAGGCTTATTACAACCTAAGCAGTGTTGGGTTTAGGTGACTCTAGAGTACTAATTGTTGCAAAATTAAAGCAATTAACTTTTGAGGTTTTATTTTTAAAGCTGACAGATGCTGGATATAGTCATACAAATGAAACTGATAGATGTAATACTTCCGCTGGGCTATTCTTTCATCAGATAAAAGAGCATTAACACAGAACTCCTAAAGTACATTTACAGAAGTTACTTTCCCAGACTATGAATTGAAGTAGGTTTCACAGTATTTTAGTATTACAAATAAACGAACATCAGCAAAAAGACACTTTGAGAGAGGAGAAATTGCTTACCTGAGACACACAGTGCAAAACCAACCACAGCAATTACATAACCAAGGATGTGCAAACCTATCAGAGCAAATGTTGCTTGTGGCAGACTATCAAAAACTGGGAGAGACAAAGAGAGAAAAAGTTAAACTCCAGAGATACAAAAGGTAGATCACATAATCACAGAACTGTTTGGGTTGTAAAAGACCTCTAAGATTGAGTTCAACCACCAGCCTAAAATCACTACGGCCACTAAATCATGTCCCAAAGTGCCATGGTCACACATTTCTTGAACACCCAAAGGGATGGTGGCCCCACCATCTCTCCGGGTAAACTGTTCCAATCCCTGACTATTGCTGAAGGAAATAATTTTTTCCTAATATCCAACCCAAACCTCCCTAGCACAATTTCAGGCCATTTCAATCTATCACCAGATACTAGAAAGAGATCAATGTACTTGTGCTGGTTTGAGCTAATTGGAATATTTTTAATAGAGAAAATTGTACTAAAGGCTGTGAAAAAAAAAAAAAAACCATGG
>VWYK01072877.1:0-10384 GCA_013399775.1 Semnornis frantzii | reverse complement strand
CTCCCAAACCGTCACAGTACTACAGAATGGTAGGGACTGGAAGGGACCTCTGGAGATGGAGCCCAACTCTCCTGTCAAGGTAAGTTCACCTAGAGAAGACCACACAGGAACACATCCAGGTGGATATGGAAAGTCACCAGAGATGGAAACTCCACCAGCTCTCTGGGCAAGTTGTTCCAGGGCTTCATTACCCTTAAATTTAAGAAGTTGCTCCTCATGTTTAGATGGAACTTATGTTCATGTTTGTACCCTTTACCCTTGTCCTGTCACTAGGCACCACTGAAAACAGACTGGTTCCATGTGAAGTTAGCAATCGGGTTCTCCTAAATTCCAAGCTCACAAGAGGTCTTTCCCAACTAAAAGAATTCTGTAAATCACTGTCACTGCAAGTCATTCAGGGTTCTCTCTATATATACATATACATACATAAAAGCACACACAGAAAAAAACAAACAAACCACCACCACCAACACGTACAAAATATATAAAAGTGTAAATAAACCACAAGTAGAAAAAAACAAAACACCTACATTCTGAGAGTCACTCATCCCACTCCAAATACCCAGGAAGAAAGAGTAGGAATCTCTCAGCTGTCCCACCTTAAGTCTCATTTTCCAAGCAAGTTCTACCTCTTCCATTATTCAACTTAGCCAAGCACAGTACAAATACAACATTCATAATAAGCTGTGCTTGTTTCTGCCTTATGAACTTCTAAAACAAAAAGACACGGACACAAAAAGAGCATTTTATTTTGAGACACTATAAAAGCCTGGATTTCAGGCTGACATTGCAGCACTTCGTCACAAAACTGAAAAGGATATCATAGAATATAGAATGGTAAGGTTGGAAAGGACCTCAAAGATNGTAGCCTGTCCTTATAGCAGAGCTGCTGCAGCCCTCCATGCCACCTCTGAGCCACCTCTGTGCCACCTCTGGGAGTAGCCACCAGCTAACTTAGGTGTCAGTGGTATTTGCCCATCAAGAATGCAGTTTCTTTCTGAGTTGGTTTGACCAGACAGGGACACCCAATTGTGGAGGGAAGGCAACAGGCTGCTCCATGGCTGATGCACATTTAAAGCAGGGTGGAAACTTCAACCTGAGTAGGAGAGTTTTAGTTACAGAAAGTTAAAGGAGAAGAAGGGTTGCCCAGTATGGTGTCACTGAGCTGGTTAGAAGGGTTGCAGCAGTCCTCATCACAGGTTGGATACCAGGCTCTGAAGAAGTGAGGAATCTTAGCCTACTTCTGCCTTGGGGCTAATGAAGAGGATCCCAGTGGAAGGCAAAGACCATGCTGCAGCAGAGACTGTCTGCCTGCAGGTTCTCTCACACGACCCCAAACCAAACAGACCCCAAACAAACAAGACTAAGCTTCAAATAAACAATTCAAAACACTCTTCTCCAAAACCAAGAAAACCAATTTTCCAAAGGCAGAGTGAGCTCAGTTCTTCTATCATCTTTTTTGCTCCCTCCCTCATGTTCTTGAGCTACTGAACAAATACTCACCAATTCTAAAAATAAAGTACTGGAGTGGTACCATGCTCACAGCAGGGATTACAATGAGGCCAAGTCCAGCCTGATTCTCTCGAGTGAAGCCATCTGCAAACATTTGTATGGAAATGAATAAAATATAAAGCTTTGTTTGGAATGAATAAAACTCAAAGCAACGATAGTGAATTATTTGCATCTTCGAGTTTTCAGGGGTCCAGAAAGAAGAAACCCCACTGAAATAACAGAAGTCACTCCCTAATATCCACCCAGGGTAGCAGGACAGAGAACAGAAATAAATGTGGAAGACAGAGCTAAAGTGTGGGGGATAGAAATAAAATTGGAGTCTGCATCTCCTGATGATCTCCTCTGGGCTTCACAACCATGATGCTGTTTCTGTTGTGTTCTACAATTATATATTTTTTAATTTTAAAATTAATAGATAGCATTTACTAGGTGGTACTAACTTCCATACTACTGCATGGGAGAGATTTGATTGGTTCTCTTTTTCCCTTAAGCTAGGAAGGCAATTTTAAGACACTTACCTTGGACAAAAAGAACAGTGCCTACAACAGCAGCAACCGTGAAGATGAAACCTCCTACAGCAATGCTCACTTTCTTCTGAGGCACTATATCATATTTAAATGCTTAAGGACAAAACGGAGAGAAAGAGAAAGGAAATCAATCAGACATACAGATTCTCTCACTAACAGAGATTTTATGATTAGGAGTGTTGTCCTAAGAAAGAACAAACTCCTAATCAATTAGAACTACCTGCATTACCAAGATTTCACTGCCTTTATTGTTTTGTGTAGTTAAATATGGTTTAGTAGGACAACTGAAACCTGGCATTGGTGTTCTAGTCACATTCTTAATTACACTTTCTAGATGATTCAGGTGATACCTTATCAGAGCAACTGTACGATGCAGTACAACCGAATTCAAGTAGTTAATTCAGGTTACAGTGAATTTATTACTCAGACGAGTGTCAGACAGAGATTAACAAATTACAAGTTTAATTCTCTTTCCCGTGACACTGTGAGCTCAGACCTATAACCTCTGTCCCTAAGGCAACTAAGTGATCTTCCTATCTCATCAGAATGCTTTGAAGATGAGTAGGTATGAGATGACCTCCATGCTCACAGAACCACAGAATTTTTTTTCATTGGAAAAGACCTTTGACATCGAGTCCAACCATTCTCTAACTCTACCAAGTCTGGTGCTAAACCGTGCCCCGCAGCACCACATCTGTGCATCTTTTAATCATCTCCAGAAATGAGGATTCAACCACCTTCCTGGGCAGCCTCTTCCAGTGGCTGAGGACCCTTCCAGTGAAGAATATTTTTCTAATACCCAACCTAATGGTCCCCTGGTGCAATCTGAAGCCATTTGCTCTCATCCTGTCACTTGTTACTAGAGATCTCAACCACCACCTGGCTTCAACTTCCTTTCAGTTACAACCTCCTTTACTTGTTAACACTCTAAATAACATCCGGTTACAGAGCCACCCAAGAGAACAGTGGACTGCCACGAGGCTGATATAAACAGGATTAATTTTCAGTAAAAGTTGTCATGTCAGAGCTGGCTGATTCCAGTGCAGGGTTTCAAAGCAGCTGCACTTTAGTAGACTTTGGAAAACAAGGAACAGTACAAGTGTCCCTCTTTCTGATTTACACACTGCTACAACTAAAACAAAAAAAGGCAGCTCCTGCTCCAAGGCTGAAAATCAATATACCAAAAATCTTGGTGTGTGTTGAAATTGGTAATCACAGAGAACAAATGCTGTAAGCAACTCCAAAAAAAGAATAATGAGGAGCACATACAGGATCACAGACATGCTCCCAAATACTCCTGTCGTTCAAACCAAAATGGGTTTATTTATTTTGAAGAGTAGTAATAGTAAAAACTTCCTGCATACCTGTACAAAAAAATCACATTTTTTTCCTATTATAAATATGCTAAATATGGAAAGTAAAACATAAAAAGCAAACCAGCTAAATAAATCCCCAAACCCGCAAAAATAAGCCCCAACCCAAACAAGACAGACCCCTAACCAAGCAAAACAATATCAAGACAAAGTAAGCCCCAAACCAGCAGAATACATCCCCAAACTAACAGAATGGACCTAAACCAGACTCCAAGCCAAAGAGATTCCAACCAAAACAAAATAGGCCCCAAAGCAGCAAAGATAAGCTCCCAAACAAACAAACTAAACCCTCAAAACATGCTCCTCCAAAACATAAAAAAAAAGAACATTTTCCGAAGTGTTCCATAGAAAAATCAAGCCCAGTTAGACTGGACCAAGCTATTTAAAGGCCTACCACAGCACTGTTGGATTCACAGGTTAACTAAAACAGTGCAAATTAGATGAAAAATTTAAAAAAAAAAAAAAAAAAAAACAAAAAAAAACTCCCAAAACATCTTTCTACTTCTTATAGGGTTTACTCTAAGCAAAATTTATTTATTTTTCTTTTCCAGAAATGTACAAGGCTAAAATGGTTGAAAAAAAACCTCAACAAATTACATCAGAGACAGCAATCAAGACTGGCACATAAATCACACTGCATAGAATCACATAATTTTTTGGGTTGGAAAAGACCTCTAAGATCATTGAGTCCAACCATTGACCCAACACCACCATGGCCATTAAACCATGTCCCAAAGTGTCATACCCACACGTTTCTTGAACACCTCCAGGGATGGTGACTCCACCACCTCCCTGGACAGCCTGTTCCAATGCCTGACCACTCTTGCAGGGAAGTTTTTCCTAATATCCAATCTAAACTTCCTCCGTGGCACACTGAAGCCCCAAAACACAAATTTTTTAGGTGAAGTCATGTTTTCAAAGGTCCCCAAATCTGCAAATGCTGTGGCGGACAAGTGTTTTTGTAGCTTGATGCCATGTTGTGTCTTGGAAGACTGTAAGGCTTGCTGGAAATGAAATGGCAGAGCAAGCAGTAGAGTGTAGCTTGGTGTGCTCTTTCTGATCAAGCCTTGTGAGTAACAGCGCTGATAAGGAACTAGCCTCAGAACTGTGTATGAGTTAGTTCTGGTGTCTGCTGATCCACAACCAAATTCCAGGTAACCTGACAAAGCAGACATACACCACTCTTGTGGGGACCTTAAAGATCATCTGGTTCCAATCCCCCTGCCATAGGCATGGACACTTCCCAGCAGACCAGACTGCTCAAGGACTCATCCAACCTAGCCTCGAACACCTCCATGGATGGGGCATCCACGACCTACCTGGGCAACTGTTCCCGTGTCTCACCACCCTCACTGTCAAGAATTTCTTCCTAATACCCAGTCTAAATCTCCCCTCTTCCAGCTCAACGCCATTGCCCCTCGTCACATCAGTTCAAGCCCTTGTGAAAACTCCCTACCCAGCTTTTTTGAAGGCCCTCTTCAGGTACTGGAAGGCTGCTGTAATGTCTCCCCAAAGTCTTCTCAAGGCTACACAATCCCAGGTGGATCAATTTTACCATGTCTCTTTTAAATGTAACCAGCTTTCATCTCACACAGATGCCTTTACACACACACAAGTGATTTTTTAGGACAAATCAATAATTAAAAATAATTAATAGAGTCAATACTTACCAACAACACTTAACTGAGCCGAACACAAAACAATGATTAAGAACAGCAACACTATGATGATAGCCCTTTCCACTAGAAGAAACCATGATCCTAGAGAATAAACACAGCAAAAATGGTAGGAAGAAAACAAAAACTGAGGTTATCAGCTTTATATTTATTGTTACTTTTAGGCTATGCTCTAGATTGCTCAATGCTGTATGTAATAGCATGAAGAGTTAGCATTAGGAGTCATGAAAGGCTAAGAAAGCTGTGACTTCCATGTCATGAAAGGCTAAGAAAGTTGTGACTTCCATCTTTAGATTTTTCACTTGTATATGAAAACCCATTTTTTCTACATTTCTAGTTAACCTAATGTTTTCCGAACTGGAGATTTTAATCTCCACTGCAACAGAGCATATATTTATGCTGTGTTCTGACAGTACAAGCTCTGCTAGCTTGTGGAGCCACAAGCAGCACAGTAGATCAGAAAACCTGTCTATTTAGGCTAAGCATCGACTTGATGTGGCCCTGGACAGCATGATCTAGTTGCGGGTGTCCCTGATCACTGGAGGAGGGAGTTGGGTGGGAAGACCTTTGAGGGTTCCTTCCAACCCCATGCAACCTGTGAATCAGCAAGTATGGAAGATATGGTAAGTCAAATCTGATGCTTTCCCAGTAGGGGTTGGAAAGGACTGCTGTGCATCATTCAGTCTAACTCCCCTGCTAAAACAGGATCATATGGGGCAGTCCACACATGGACAACACATCCAGAGTAGTTTTTAAACTCTCCAGAAAAGAGACTCCAAAAATCTCTTCAGGTAGCCTGTTCCAGGGGTCTGCCACGCTCAGAGCAAAGAATTTTTTCCTCATCTTGAGGTAGAACTTCCTGTGTTCTGGTTTATTCTGTTCTACCTCCAAACATAGTAATTCCTGAAGAAATCTATCTGTGTGACAAGGAATACAGGAGCTAACTTCAGTGAGAAGAAAACATTGGTACGTTAATTTTAGAAACCAAACATTTTCTATTAGTTCTTCCCACCATCATGCATTTAGCCTGCTTTCCTCTGCATCTTGGATGCCTTAGGCTGTTCAGTCATTTGTGCTGCAAAACCATGTAAAGCCACCTCCCAGTATAGAATTCTGCAAGTATCTCCACTGAACTAGAAAATGCAGTTGGTTCTTGCATCCCTGCTTATAACTTCATTTAGACTCACTCAGTGGAATCCAAAGGCTCCATTTCTTACGTTAGCTTTGCCACTGTTCCTCTGCCTGAACTCCTGTTCAAAGAAATGTTTAATCTTTGTTTTGTTGCATACTCCTTGTTTCCATATTTAAAAGCTCTATCTGCAGCTCCAGAAATGTGGAATTAAGCAGCAAAACCTCACAACTTTCAATGTCAAGATATCTTGAGGCCAGTTGTAAATTCCCAACCTCCCTTCTTCCCCCTCCCCTCCTCCCACAAAGGCTCACAGAAGATACTATATTTATGAGAGAAATAGAAAATAAAGTCAGACAAATGGACAAACATCTGACAACTTCCTTCTCACAAAAAAAAAAAAAAAACCAACCAAAAAACCAACCCCAAAAAAACCCTAAAACAAAACAAAACCTAATTTAAGGAACTATTAAAGGAAGCGTCTTTGCTTCATTTGCATTTTTGAAAAGGCAACTGCCACTGAACAGCAGCTTCAGTGATTAGGAGATAATTTGCTGCACAATATGTTTCTTCCCCTTTTCATTTTTTCCTGTTGTGATTCTGCTTTGCCTTACTCCCTTATCTCTTTCCTGACCTGCTGGTGTGTTGTGTCTGTGAGGTACCAGGAAGGGAAGGTGGAGGCGGGGGGAAGGAGGCTGCTGGTAGCCGCTATGGGCTCGTCCAAAAGGACGGGGAACAATTTAAGGGGGTCCTTGTGTTGTCTCTGAGTTGTACATATGTGTAAATATATTTTGTACATACTCATTGTGTTCTATACCTCTAGATTTTAGCTTATTTTTGTAAATACAGCTTCATTTTGCTTCCAAACCTTCTGAGCTATTCTGGTGATTTATGTTGGCAGCAATTTCAACCCATCACACTCTACTACCCACTTCCTAGGTGAATCTGGGAATTCTGTAAAGTGAGACAAAGACCACTTGGTTCTTCTAAGACTATCTGTAGAACTGGAATATGTTAGTGGTGACAGGATGAATGCATTGTTCAGAAGACGACAGAGTGAAGACTGAGGAAGGATTTCAAAATTCAACCCATTCCAAAATTCACTTGCTCTCTAGAACACTGAGGAACAAGCAACACAAAAAGATAAGCAGAAGAAAGCAAGTGAGAGAAAACAAGTGACTTATTTTACCTCCAGCTAAACCCTCAAACTACAACTAAGTTTTGTGTTTTCTAGCATATACTCTCAAACTTTAACACGTAACCTCGCAACTATAAATTCTTCACCAACCACAGATTTCCTTTGATGGTGGGACACTTTCCTTGTCGCAACTGACAACTAGAAAATGAAATCAGAAAAAGGGAGTCAGTTTCCCGTTTTGTAGTCTTTGGAAGGTTTTCAAAGCTTTAAACACAAAGTAAATATAAAACAATGAAACTTTGCATCATGGGACTTGATAGTCCACCCTCAAGCCTTGTTTCCTCTTCTAGAGTTTACAACTGAATGGTAACATAGGTTACAAAGGTTGAGTAAGGAAGATGCTATGAGATGCATGGAAACTGCCTATACCTCTTCTCATGGTTTTGCTGTGTTCCAAAGAATAATGCAAAGAACCGAGTGATTCTGTGGCTTCCACCCTCTTTCAGCGGCTGTACCCTTCTCATTTTATTTCAGGATCATGTTTGGTTTGCAGTTAACTCAGTAAGCAGACCAGGCTGTGAATTACACAGATACTTGCAGTAGGACACAAGTAAGGTCTGGCTTCATAAATATTGTAATGACAAATGGAAAAAGCAAAATAGCTAAATAGGAAATGACCCACAAGAATTCTACAGTGCATAAGTAAGACTCCATGTGCTACATGTATCTGGTGCTTCTGAGAAGCTTACCAGGAGTAAGAAGCAAGTCTCCTGTACAGAACAAATAAAAAAATACACAGATATGTTCAGTGAAATTTATTTCTGCAGAATCCTAGACAGCCTGCACTGGTACAGATCTCATTTTCAATATGAGATCCCCATTTTCAATAGCTGAGGCACTAGTACACAGGGATCATCTTGACAAGATAAGGAAAAATGGTTCACTAAATGAGAAACTAAATTCATAGAAAGGTTTGGAGATTTGGGTTGGAAGGGACCTTAAAGACCATTTAATTCCAACCCCTCGTAGGCAGGGACACTTTCAATTAGACCAGGCTGTTCAAGGCCGCGTCTAACCTGACCGTGAACACCTCTGAGGAGGGGGCATCCACAATCTCCCTGGCAACCTGTTCCAGTGTTTCACCACCCTCACTGCAAAGAATTTCTTCCTAATATCCAGTCTAAATCTGCCCTCTTAGTCACTATTATTTTAAGTACTATTTTCTGAAGACATTTAATGCTAGTTAACCATAGCAAATTACCATCTAGTAGTAGCATTTTTCAACCTCGCTGGAAAACTGCACACCTTCAGATAAAGTTTTAGACCTCTTACAGACAATTTCTATCAGTTTTATTCATAGCACAATTTGGTTTGGAACAGACATTGAAGATAATTTAGTTTCAACCTTCCCAGCACTGGCAGGACCGCTTTCCACTAGACCAGGTTGTTCAAAGCCTCATCCAACCTGGTCACTTTCCTATAAGTTAATCCAAAATAAAACTAGCATGCAAGTTAGAAGGTCTGGGTGCTACACTTCCATGTATTGAATGCATCACATTTACCATTTTGATCTTTCCCATAAAACAATGCTTCTTTTCTCCCCCAGCAGGTCCTAAAACAATGGCAGGCAACTCACCTGAACGGTTTCTAAGTTCCACTTTTACTTGTCCTTCTCTGCTTGATTCTGTTACTTGACAACTGTAATTTCCAACTTCTGCTTCTGCACTGTTAAGCATGAGGGATGCAACACCCTTAGGTAAATCCGCCCGCGAGACCAAGTTAGCAGATGGAACCGCTGGATTTCTGAAAACCTCTTGGTTTGCTCCATCAAAATTAAAAATTACTTGTCCTTGTCTACTCCACAAAACAAACATGACCTTTTCATTTTTCTCCTGGAGGTTAGTCACATAGCAAGGTAAAACAACGGTTTTGTTACAGTTGGTTGTTTCCACATCTGTTGCAGTAAGGATCAATTGGGCAGAACCTGCAAAGAAAAATCAAAGTGGACACAATTCAGAATTCTTTCTTAATGTACAAGAGAAGAAAGAAAAAGAATTACAACAAGTGACTTAGGAAAAAGTTAAAAAATACACCCCAAACCATTCTACCAAATCACAAAACCATGCTTTAAGGGAGTAACAATAGAAGGGAAAAAAGACATTATCAGAATTTTATCACAATCCCTCTACGCAGATAGGTGCAAGGTCCTACACCTAGGTCAGGGCAATCCTCAATATCAATCCAGGCTCAGTGACCGTGAGACGATTGAGATCTCTATCCTTGGGGAAACAAGGAGAGGGCTTAGTAAAACTACCACTTCAAACTTCTGGAGGGCAAACTTTGGCCTAACTGACAAAGTCCCTTGGGAAGCCACCCTGAGTGATACACAAGTCCAGGAAGGTTGGACATATTTCAAGAGGGAAGACTTAAAGGCACAGAAGCAGGCTGTGCCTGCATGCCAAAAAATTAGTCCAGACTGTCTGAATAGAGACCTTTGGCTGGACCTCAAGAACAAAAGCAGAGTCTATGCCCTTTGGAAGAGGGGACAGACCTCTCTTGAGAACTATAAAGATGTAGTGAAGCTATGTGAGAAGATTAGGAGAGCCAAAGCACAGTTAGAGCTCAAACAAGCTACAGCCATTAAGGAGAATAAGAAATGTTTCTTATTTTTTTTTTTTCTTATTGAGAAAAATGACTCATTTAGTTCTAGATAATATGCTGGCAAAACACAGGGACTCTTTGAGAAGACCATGTGATAGCCACCAATTCACACATCCGACCTTGGTGTCAGGTCTTTGGATAAGACTGGACATCACAGAATGATTTTGGTTGAAAAAGATCTTTAAGGATCATCTGGTTCCAACCCTCCTGCCATGAGCATGGACACCTTCCACTAGACCAAGTCGCTCAACATCCAGGAGGGGGACATGACCACAAGAGATGATAAAGCAAATGTTTCGTTCTGAAACCTTAAGTAACTCTTATTACTGGAGATCATATGATACAGTTTGGGGTTTTTTTAAGTGAAT
>VWYK01072872.1:38248-51650 GCA_013399775.1 Semnornis frantzii | reverse complement strand
ACTTTAAAAAAAAAAAAAAGGAAAAAAGAAAAAAGAAAAAAAAAAGAAAAACTTTAAAATCAAGAGAAAGAGATTTAAAAATAGAAATAAATTTAAACGAAAATGCATGATTTCCCATGTACCATTATTTTAACATTTAATAAAAACAGACTTTAAAAAAAAAAATAAAAGGGAACGAAGGAAAAACAATTGACAATAAAATCAAGTGGGAGGAGGAAGAGGCAGCTCTTTGGAATTTGGGAGGTTTTATTCTTTAATTTTGTGGTTTGTTTCCCACGTATCTTTAACCCAGCGCCGGCTCCTCGGGGGACAGGGCATGGGGTTTTACCTGGTAGCAGCTTTGGTGTCCTTGGTCCAGTTAAGGAGGATCCCTGAGGTCAAACCTCGACCTGTTCCATTCCCCTGGGATCCATGGGGATCCGCTCCATTCCCCCAGGATCTGTGGGGATCTGCTCATGTCCCGCTGGTGTGTAGGGGTTAAAAGCAACTCCTGTCCCTAGGGAGTGCAGGAGCTGATGCTGAGTCACCCCTCCACAGTGTTCCCAGCGGGGGTCCCTGCTTTCTCAGCCCTGGGGACCCTGGGGTTAACAGTGACAGTGCAAAAAGCAAACAGACACAGTAAACAAAGATATACACAGACAAAAAAAAAGAAAAAAAGAAAAAAAAAAGAAAAAAAAAGGTTTCTTAAAAGTGGCAATTTTTTTAATAAAACAACAGCTATAAATAAATGTAAATATAATAAGTGGATTTACTTGCAAGAAAAACAGATAGTATTTTTTTCTTTTCATTTTTGTTTCCTCCAACTTTAAACTGTGAAAAAAAAAAAAGGGAAAAAAGCAGCAGGGAGCAGGGTGGGAGGCCCAGGCAGAGGGTGGGGGGCTGGTGGGGTGAACCAGGGCCCCCATCCCTTCAGGAGACTGCTGCTGTGGTGGGGTCGAGACACGGGAGGCCAAAGCTGAGGGCAGTATGAGATGGGGGGAGGGTGTAAGAAACCTTTTCACGCGTGGCCATGCTCACGCACACACGCCCAGGTGCGCGCACGCTCTCCTGTGAATGCTCCAGAGGCTCCCCGCGGCAGCTGCGTGTCCCCCAGAGCTGCCCAGATCCCCCTTAAGTCCCACCAGTGGGGTTGCAGCCATGTGGGGGCATGGCGAGGCCCACCGAGCCATCCCCTGAAGTCACTTATTCCTTCCCTAGGCAGAGCCAGCCTGCCCTGAGTCAAAGTCAGCTGCTGGCCGCTCGGCCTTGACACATGTACTTCCCTGGCCCAAATCCCAGGGAGCCCCTTGCTCTGATCCTGAGGCCTCCCAAGACCCAGCAGCCATGCCAGGGAGAGGCGCGAAGCCACTGGGCATCTCCTGCTGGGTTTTGTCCTCATCCTCCCCACTGCCAGAGGGTCCTGGCCTGCTGTGGTCTCATTCGCAGCAGCAAGGAGAGCTAGGCCTCCGACATCCTGCCCCAGGAGCACTGGCCTGGCCACAGCCCACTCCCTCCCTGCCGTGCCAGGGGAAAGGGGCACTGTGGGTGCCAGGAGCCGCTCTTAATCCAGCTCCCCCCATGATGGCCGTTGTGGACACAGGCGGGTGGGGAGGTGGTGTCAGGGAGGTGCAGGGGGCGTCTGCAGCACCCCGTGAGTCCCTGGGCAGCCTGGGGCAAGGACAGGGTCCCTTCTGGGACTCCTGCCAAAAAGCAGCAGTGGCCTGGGCAGGCACAAAGCCAAGGGTTTGCAGGATGGGACCACTGAGCCTTTCAGCAGCTCAGACCCACTTTTGGAGTATTTTTCCGTCCCCATTCCTGCTGCTCCAGTTTTAGGAGCCGCACAGTCCCCCGCTTCAGGTCCCAGCAGGGTTTCTGCTTAAAAGCAGCCTGCTCCTCCCTGTACCCCTCCCACTACTGCTTTAACGTCCCCTCCTTGCTCCAAGGCAGGGTGAGGGGCAGCAGTGGGAGGGGGCGACCCCCACAAAACAACATGGCAAGGCCTGAGGAGGATGCAAGCAGCTCGGCTGGATGCCCAGACCCTACTGAAATCCCCTCCCATCACCCCCCAGCCCATGAAAAAAAAGGGACCCCCCCCTCACCACTACAGATGCCCCCAAGGAACAAGTTAATGCCAGAGGCTGGTGTAGAGGAGGGGTAGCATTGGGGTTTCTACTCTCAGCCACTCTCACCTGCCCCACACCACGTGGAGCTGGGGAGCATTCACGGAGCCGAGCACGCCCCCAGGCCAGGCGGGAGAGTGTGTGGGCAGGTGGCAAGGGCTGGTGGGGAAGCTGTTTTCCAAGGATGTTGCTCGTGTCCAGCTCAAACCAGTACAAGAAACCAACCTCCATTTTCTTTCTTTTGTGGTTTTTTTTCAGACTGTTAAAAAGAAAAAAAATTTTAAAAAGAGAAAATGATAAAAAAAAAAAATCCTGGTACATGAAATAAAGATTTTTTTTTATATATAACTTGGTCCTCATTTATGTGAATTTATTGGGGAGTTTTACTTTCCTGATGGATCTGCAGACCCAGAAACTGGTGAAGTGGCAGATCGGCAGAGAGGCAATAGGCCAGCAAATGGGAGTAGGCTCCTGGAATGTCCCTTCACCCCCAACCCCACCACTGGCAGCAGGGGTGCCACCAATGCACTGAGATCTCCTCAATCCCCACTGAGCTTCCACTCACTGTCAGACCTTCCATGGCTTTCTGGAGCAGATCAAGATCCTCACCAGTCCCTGTCACCACCAGCTTGGAGGGGTGATAGGGAAGGGCAGCGACCTGAGTGACAAAGCCTCTCCGACGTACAACCAGGGTCTGACCCATCGCAGGTAAGTGAGACCACACCTGAACAAGCAGGTAGGATGAAGGGGGTTAATCTGGTGGCAGCAGGTGGGGAGCAAGGTAAAGGCACACCTGACAGCGTGATCACAGCATGGCAGTTCTGCCTGCTCCCTGCCTTGCACAGGTCAGCACCAGCACTCGGCATCTGAATTCTCCTGGCTGGCACTTGTGGGTCCCCACTCTGGCTCTCCTCACCTCTCCCTTGCAGCACAAACCCCTCCACCTCACCCTTTCCTTTAGACACTCGTTATCCCCTCATATCTCCCCAGCATGCCTGTCAGCACAAGCACTTCACAGGCCAGCCAGCAGTATGCTTTACCACTGAGGTAATTTGGGCCACGCACCACCCCATTTCTGCTCCTCCGCTGGGGACCGTTCCCAAGAGCAGCTTCATCAAGAAGGAGGGCACAAGGAGGGGAGAAGTAGCAAAGCAGGCCAGGCACTGGCTCTGGGGGGACACTGAGGAGCTCCCAGCCCTGCCATGCACATGTCTAGGACACAACCACCTCCCCGCTTTGTCTATCTCACAGACCCCAAAACCTTCTTGTTCCTTCCTCATCCTCCTTCCTGGCTCTGGCACACACAGGCACTGGTGGGATGAGCTAAAGAAGCCCCTCCATATCCTTCCCATCCTTCCTGCAATGTTTCCAACCCCAGCCCAGTTTGCTGAAGAGCTGGGGCGAAAGGGTGCTCCTTTATCATCCCCCATGCCACTGGGGCACTGGGGCCATGTGGCTCCATTCCCCACATGATGTCCTGCTCAGAGTACAGAGGATTCATAACTCAGCCCCTGCACACAACTTCATGAGGTGCTCTTTCCTTGCCAGGTGCAGATGGTCTTATTTTTTCCTCTCTGCTTCTCTCTTTCTTCTTCTGGTTTTTGAAGGCTGGGCTTTAACAAGCATGGGGAGTGCTGCTTGGGTGGGACCAGCCTCCATGCCATCATAATTAATACAAATACTTAGCACTTATACAGCACTTTTCATGTTCAAAGCACTTTGCAAACATTAGCTAATTAATCTGCCATATGAAGTGATGTCTTAAAGGGGAAGCATTGAAAGCAAAGGGCTTCTGCGTGGGTGGAAGCACTCGTTCCCCCTCTCTCCCAGGGAGCATTAATGCCTAGGTGGGTGTGAGAACCTAAAATGTTACCCTGTGACCATTCTGGAAAACTTTCCCTGCCTAAGGCCCAATCCATCCCAGTAGTGGGAGAGAAGAGCCAGCAGCCCCTTTGCAGTGTAGGTAGTATGAATGGAAATGCAGTAGGCAAGATCTGGTTTGATATCTTCAGCCAGGTCCCCTCTGCACCCCAGCCCCAGGACAACGGTCATTGCCTACTCTCAGGTACCAAAGGGAAGCAGTGCCCAGCTCTGCATGGGGCTCATTTCTGACAGCCCCTGTTCCTGAATCTGAGGACACACTCTCAAATGCTAGCCAGGGATGGATGAAAGGCAAATAGAGGTATCTGCCAAGGAGAGTGCTGCCCCACTTAGAAGGAGCAGTCCCCTAGGATGGCTCCAGCAAAGGATTTGAGCTTGAGAGGGCATGCTCTGGCCAAGGGATCCCGGACAGTGCTGGCAGCAGTGCCAGGTCTTCCCTCTCCAGGAAGGAAGGCAGCATGGCTGAAGAGAGGGCTTCTTTTAGGGACTGGTATGAGACAAGGGAGCACTTCCCGCAGAGCAATGCCTGGCTTCTGGTGCTGATGGGTCTGCCATTAACATGTGCTCAACACTCCTCTGCTGTCTCTCGTATGGACCACAGCCAGGGCTGGTTGGGTTTTGCTTCTGTGGGAGACATTCTGAGAGCTCCTCATGTGGGGAAACCCAGATACTTGCCTATTAAATTAATGCTGGGCATTTAACAGCATCATTGAAATGGCTTAAACACCTAGGAGCAGTAATTAGTAATAATGGTTTGGTAAGGGAGGAAATTAAGACCCAGGTATGGAGCCCAATACTTTTCTCTGCAGATAATTTTTAGTGCCAAATGACTACAGAGAGAGGCCAAGCGTCAGACACATAAGCCTACTGTCTTGTTTGTGTGTGAGGACTGACACAGGGGAGGATCCATATATCTCACCTTTCAAAAGTCAATCACTGAGGCCAAAGATGGAGAGAAGCTGAAGGAAATCTGATGGGGAAAGAGAGTCTGTGAGGAGGTATAGTCAACCTAATGGAAGCTGTTGGGTATGCAAATCTGGCAAAGGGCAGGACAGCTGAATGTCCTGGAGGTCTGTCCAAGGGTAAATGTGGCTCCAGATGACTCAGCATCACCTTATTGGGTGCTTTCCAGATGCTGGGTGCTTCTCCCCTCCTCTCTCCAGGCCCTTCTGGACACCTTCTTGAGAGACAGAAGGAAAAGGCAACAGTTTTAGTAGGAAAGAGAGGCAGAGGGAGGGTAAATTTTAAGAGTGGTCAAGGACATATTACTCATTAATAGGATATGAATTAAATGCCACCAGCCCAAGTTTTCACTCCAAGAGCAAAGAATAAGCCATCCCTCTTGCTAAGCTGAAGCCTGGGAGTGGGGCCAGGTATCCTGATCCTCACTCAGGTAGAGCATCCAGAAGAAGTCCTGACCAAACTGAGTGCATCCACACCACATTTTGGTGGGTCTGAGGAGCTGCAGAGCAGCCATGAACCCAAAACGTCCCACAGAAAGGAGAAACTCCCCATCAGCCCAGGACATCAGACTTATTCCTGGGCTCCTGTGCTCACAAGGTTAGGACAGACATCTGTGATGTTCCAGTGTCCATGCTGGATGCTCCATCCAATGGCTATTAGAAGGGTGCTGAGGGCTTGCTGGGCATCCAGCTGCAGTGAAGGCTTCACTAGGAGATCCAGGACCCCAATGGGCCATGCTGCTACCTGTGGGTGCAGCAGCAGACACAGGAGGCTGGTGGCTGGGTGCTCCCCCAGCCCTCACCTTCTTGGGCTACAAATCCCAGTTTTGACCTGTCTCTGGCAAAGCCAGTGCAGACATGAACCATCCTGGCAGAGCGTTGTCACTTGTGCCGGTTTGACACCGCAGAAAGGAGTAACGTGTGAATGACGCCAAACCCTGGTGGCCTCATTTTGCTTGCCCTTTATTGAAACCTCCAGGCTGTGCAACCTGGGCAAAGCAGGTCCAACAGCCCGTGTGCGCAATGAGGGCTCAGATAAGTTGGCCTCAGCACCAGGGGTTGGCTCCTGACATTGCAGAAAGTCCACAGTGAAGCAGCTGGCTGACCTGGCACTGTCATCTTCAGCAAAGGGGTCAGAATATGTAGGTACAGGCTGAGTCCCAGAAACAGATCTGCAAGGGCAAAGCACTGGGCTTGGGAAAGTGTTTTCTCTACTGCTGCTCCTCCTGCTGCTCCTGATTCCCTCGGGGATGGAGAAAACAAGGGACTTTGCTCTCTAGGGACCTGTCAATCAGAATCTGCCACGACCGTTTAATTCGCTGAATTTATGCCTGGCAGGAGTGCCGGCCTGGCTGCCCGTTCCTGAGCAGGCAGTGCCATCCCGTGGGATGAACTCCGCACAGCAACGGAGCCTCAAGGCTGCACTATGCGGGAGCCAGAGCGGCCGCACAGCTCCCTCAGGAGACACAGCAGTGGGACCTTCGCCCAGTTTCCCTCTGGTGTGCAGGGGCCATTTCCAGTCTACCAGGGCCCCCTTCATTCCCCATCTCCTTCCAGCAAGGAACGCTCAGAGGGACACAGTGACATAATTCACCTGGACATGGGGATTTGGCTCACTCCTGCCTGGGACAGCCTACCCAGGGGCAGGTATGCTTTGAAGGGGGGAGGGCAGACAACGAAGCTCTTACTTTGAGCTTGGTGCAGCCATGAAGTTTGAAGCAGCACGTCCCAGCAAGCTGCCTGCCATCAGCAAGCCTCCCCACCTCTCCTACATTTTGCAGCTCCTCTGGTATCCAGCTGGTGCCAGGCCCAGAATTGTCCAGGAGTGCTTAGTGGGGAGATGAAGTGTGCAAAGAAATAATCAATCCCACTAAGCAGTTCCCAGGTCAGGAAGCCCCATGGCAGCCCCACATCCCCTCCTGCCCCTGCTGCTCTCTCACGAGGGCTTGGCACTGCTCATGGGTCCTTTTCGGAGTGGTCAGTGCAGGGAAGGTCCTTTCCCAGCCCATCCTGCAGAGGGCACAGAAAAGCTTGGACCTGACCTTGGAAGTCAGCTGTGACCTTGGGAAGTGCCTCATCTTGAGGGACAGGCTGCAGACAGGGAAGAGAAAGAAAGACTTTGGGCTGCTGCAGTATGAGCTTTCTGGAGCAAGGCTGAGAGTGTACATCCTTCCCAGCTGCCTTGAGGTGCTTGCTGCCCGATGGGGGACATACACAGCACAGCTTGCCAGAAGGTACAAAAGCACCCGGCTGACTCCTCCAAAGACAGAAGAGAGCAGATGGCACTGAAATCTGCTCAAGAGGAGAGGAAGGAATAGCCCCGAGGCTCTGCACTCTTTGTACCCCAAGAGGCACATTCATCCCTGGCTAAGCGTGTCAGCCAGCCCCATCTCTGACTTAGCAAGGGGCAGGGGAGACAATGGCAACCACAGGCTCACTGGGCTGCTGCGTGTCCCTTGCCACTGTTCTCTTTTGTAGTGAATATACTGAGAGTCCCTGGGAGAGGAGCAGTGTGTAACACATAGGTAGCATCTGCATTCCACTCCTCACTGCCTTGATAACTAGGTCTTGGACAAATAAGGTTTGACTCCACTCCTTAGCAGAAATTGCTTGGACTCTCTGCCTGCCGATGTCCTGCTCAGATCTCTTTGCCTGGCTGGCATAAACAGCAAGCTTTCCAGAGGGGGGAACAGCCAGGCACCGACATCTGCAGAGCATGTTTAGCCCCACAAAATCATCGTTTTTCACAGAGCTTAGCACAACACCGATGACACTGAAGGAGGTAACTGTGGGTGCCTCCGTGCTGGGCAAGGGCCCTCGTAAAGAAAGTCTGCGTTGCCAGTGGTTCTGCTCACACAACAGGATCATTCTCAGAGCAATGATGAATATAACTCAGGCACTGGAGAACCGCAGGGCACAGAGCAGGGCTCCCACAGCTGCAAAGCAAATCGTTAACTCAGTGGTGAGAAGGCACAGTGTGCCTCACACCCTTCATCACCCGGGGCCCCATCCTCTTCCCTGCTGTTGGTCCAGCTGGATCTGTGCAGCATTTCCCAGATGCAGCAGCCGTGACCTGCTTCTGCCTCTGCCGACACCGTTTGTCATCACGATGATAGCTCTTATCTCTAACATATTTCCCCATGGTGAGGCAGGGAAATGTTGCTCCCTGTGCAGCACGGAGGTACCAAGCTCCCACTGGGGAAGCTTACCAGGGCAGCCTGGAGGACAGCCGCAGAGCAAGGATTTGCAGTCTAGTCTGAGGACTCTGAAGCTCACACCCCAGCCACTGCACCAGCCTTCCTCTCCTTCCGCGGGCTCGGAGCCAGCAGGGACGCTGTTAGTGCCAGCTGCTCTAATTGAGCTTTGTAGAATAAACTTGTGGAATTAGCCTGTTGGCTGCTGGGATAAAATCCAGCACTGAGTGCAGATCAAAGGAGGCAATCTTGCTGACAGTTTGCAAGGAGACAGCTGGACCCAGGCTCTTTCTACAGCTCTGGAAAGGGTAGTGTTCAGCAGCCAGGCATAAGGACTGAGGATGATACACATCGCCTCTCCCATGATACACACAGTCCAGACCCTGATGATCAAAGCTACAGAAGCCTCGGGAGAGAGCTGACACATCCTAAAAATCATCAGTGGAAGGCAAGACAAAGTACTAATTCAGAGAAAGACAACTTTTGGGTCTGCCATAAATTTGTGACTTTCCCTGGTAACATAGGAATAGGCAATGCAAGGCCAGGCTCTGAGCCCAGCCTACAGAAGCAGTGTAGTTTAAGAAGGGGTAGCCTGCCTTTGCCAGGTTTCTGTCTATCCTTGAGGGCAAGACAATCTGGCCCAGGCTGCACAGGGCGAACTCGGCATGGCAGGAGGAAGGAGAAAAACCTCGCAGTGAAGCACTACCTCCTACCAAGAATAACAAACTCAGCACATTCCCTGCGTGGACCTTACTGTATGGACATGGCTGGTCTGAACACACGCAGCAAATCTACCAGGTGCCACCTGCTCTCAGCCCCACTAGATTGCACAGGCAGCAAATTAAAAATCAGATTCACAGCACGTGCACAGTAAAGTTGCTTTATGGCCATTTTTCCAGGGTTCCTGAAAATCCGATCAAGCATTTCCCCTCAAAATCTGGCAAGCAATCGCCACATGAGGAGGGTAGCTTTATAGTACAGCTTCCAGGGCACCCAGGAGAGGACTGAAGGCACTGGAAATTAGGCCATGCATCACAGCAAAGCACTCGGCCTGGGAGAACAGCACATTGAGAAAGAAGATAAAAGTGCAATGTGGAAGATGGGATGTGAAGAGGAAGGCCAGAGAAGGACATTGGGTTTCACAGCCTGAGAGCAACCATTGGGAGCCAGTTCACATATGGCCAAGGCTGCTTGCAACAAGAGCCCAGGAGCCAGCTCACATATGGCCAAGGCTGGTTGCAACAAGACCCCAGAAGCCGTCAATGAGTTCTGTGGCTTTAAAGACAATGATAACAACTTTGGAAGAAGAGCCTGGGCTGAAGAAGTGTGTAACCATCAAGCTTCTCCACAGAGTGAAGGTGTTAAGGCTGAAGACTATTTCCCCTGGTTTCTGGGTTTGTCAAGAAGCAGGGGACAGCAGAGACTACGCATACAGCACAGACATGTGGTCTGTTTGTTATTTAGTGAGGAAAAAGAACCAAACTCACTGTTTTTGATGCAATTGCTACGAGAAAAGGAACTACTGGGAAATGGTGTTTTAATGTGAACATTAGTTTTCCAATACTCAGATGTCTCTTTGAGTGGAAGTACAGTCATGCAAGCTGGAAAGTAACTCCTATCCAAGGCAGAGGCGATCTATTTTCTAGGAAAGGCCCCTAAGGGGTTGGGTGCTTGGGCTTGCTTTTCTTCATTTAAACCTGGCAAGCCTCTGGTGATGCTGCCTGAGCTGCACAGTGTCCATACTCAGCAGGTGGAGCCTGCTGCTCAGTGAGCAGAGCCAGGCCACAGCTCTCTAATTAGCCCCAAACTGCAGCAAAAGCTGACGCTGGTGAAGGTCTTGGACTGGAGCAGCCATGGTGCTGGAAATGTGCCTCTCTTTATGGATCTGCTAACACCAGCACAGAGCCTCAAAATTAAACAGGAGACAAGAACAGCAAACCAGATGGAAGCAACTTATCCTGGCTGTTCTCATGAGCACTTTCCAGAGAAGAGTGATTAGTCTTATTAAGTGATTAATTAACTGATGAACTGAAATTATGGATTGAGGATCAAATGATTGCAAGTGTATTTTGAGTACTCTTCCGGGAAATGAGGTATCTCACGTGTGCTGCTAATGGAAGACAGAGGCCAGGTGGTGAACTGTTTGCACAGGACAGGATGAGAGGCACAGCTGTGGGGTCCTGGCCTCAGCACAGTACAGGAGATGGGACATGCAGTGCCTGGCACAAAGAGAGACAGATCTGCTCCCTCCCCTCTTCTGGTAAAACTGACCTAAATGTGGCAGCAAATCTCACCCACTTTAAGGCTGATGTTTTGGTTTTTTGTTTTGTTTTTCTTTTCTTAGAACATTTCTTTGCCATGATAAGAAACTGGGGAGCTACATCCATACCCAGAAGAGCATTTATCCTGCACTGGGCACCCCCTACCCATGCTGTCTCCTCTGACCAATGTCTGTAGCCAACTCTGTCTCCTGAAAAGATATGGGCTAAGCCCAAACTACACATGATCTGTCATCCCTGAGACAGCAGCAGTGTCACATATCTCTCATAAGCACCTCACAGGCTCAGGGGCAAAGAGGAAGCTGTGGGAAGCGATTTTGGTTTATCAGTCTATTTCTCATTGCTTCTCTTTGGTCCTCAGCCCAGTTTTCTTTTCATAACTTCTTGCTCCTTCTACCACGTTCTCTTAAGCAGTCAGTCACTCTGAGCCCATTCAGCCCACTCCCTGAGCTCTGGAGGGCAAAGAACGGGTCCTGTGGACAGCACACTAGAGCTGAGATAGCATCCAGCCACTGCCAGCAACCAGCAAGACAGTTCCAGCACTAATGATGTTTGTCTCCAAAAAAGCTGTTTAGGTGAGACAGTTACAAATTGTGTTTTATAAACTGTATTTCTATAAGTGGATTTTTTCGCTAGCGGGGAAAAGTGCTTTAATAATCTCACTTCTGATTAATGGTAGGGTGTCTTGGCAAAGCAGAGGCTGCTGTAGCTTTGGTTCTTTCCCGAGGAGGAATTACAAGTGGTAAATAAAAGAGAAAATGCACACCTCTCTGCCTGGAAAATATTGATCTAGACTCTCCTTAGATAAAAGATAGCCGGGAAAATTCTCTAAAGAGCTAGTTTTTAGCCTGAGAGCTAAAGAGATCTGTAAACAGGATCTTGCTCTTTTTAGAGGTAGTGAAAATTTCAATCAGTCTGGCATGAGGACATCTGAGACTTAATGATTTATTAGCCTCACTTCCTCAGAAAAAATACTACCCCAATTACAGAGGCAGAGATCTGAGGCATGCACTGTATTAAATCACTGGTTCATGGACTCCTAGAGAGGCTGTAGGGCTGAATGCTAACTTCCAGCCCTAGGTCTCTCCTCCAGCAGGTTAAGGAAAGTCATTAGGGGCAGTGCAAAACCTTGACTACCACACTGAGAACACAGCTAGGGCAACTGCAATTCCCACTTTTCACCCATCTTTACCTCTCAAAAATCAAGTGTTTGTAACAGCCTTTAGAGTCAGTTGAATGATTCTACAACCATAACCTGAAAATTACCTGCTTTTCTGAAAAAAAAAACATTGCATAGTTTGGAATATATTTTTATTTCAAGAGGCTGTGAGAGAAAATTAAGATGCATAGCACTGTCATGTTTCTTGCTGTGATGTATGGCTTTATTGATATACTTCCTCTCCAGAGCCCTGTAAGTCTGTTCTCTACTAGGGTTATAAATCTCTGGATTCCTATCTCCATTTTTGTCCATGAAAACAGGTATTTATCTGCCAGACTTCATAGTAATGCCACGTCATGTCTGTAGAGCTGCCTGGCACAACCAGAAGCAAACTGCACACTAGTTGCTGAAATCTTCATGCGACTAAGCCGAGGATCAGTATGCCTCTAACACATGATTTTAGGTATGATAATTTGAATTGTCTTAAAAAAGAAAAAAAAAAAAAGAGTGAGAGAATGAGAGAGACATAGCTTGGGAAGTTGTTTATGTGGTTGTGAAGCCTAAATTATCTCCATGACAGTAGAGGACAGACAGGAAGTCTGACAACCTATCCCATCCTTCTGCTATCTGCTGCATCCAAAACGAGGACCACCAGAACCATTCCAAGCAGACATTTGATTTGCCTATCAGAGGCTTAATTAACTCTTCTCTACGTTCCACATTTCTAGGAAGTTTAATCATTACCACTGCAGAAGGTATTTCTGACCCCTCACTATTGCCTTGAGCTGCCCTGCTCTGCGCAGACACAGCAAACATTCTTTCCCTTTGTGACAAGCGGGTACCAACCCGATGGTTTTGCGGTGTCTCACTCCCAGCTTTTCTTTTCAGAAGTCGAAGTCAAGCTTTTCGATTAATAGGGCACATTTACTATCATTGTCACTCTCTTCCCACTCCCACGCACTTTGTTACTAAGCAGTAATTATGAGGGAGCGAAAAACGCGAGACACGAGGCGGGAGACAGACAGATTCGACCCGTGCATATGTCACAAGGGACTCAGCCTCACGGCGTGCGTGCGCCACGGAGCCCTTCCTGCCGGGCTGCAAGTGGAACGCAACCGCGGCCGCCCAGGACGAGGCACCACCGACGTCAACCGCACCCTCAGCACGCCCGCGCACGGCGGAGCGGGCAACAGCGGCGCTCGAGTATACCTGCCGCCCGCGACGGCTTTTCTAGCCCGACTGTCCCCGGCTCTATGGCTGTGATGTACTATGTAGTCAAGGGCAACGCTTTACGGCAGCTGCGCTCCGCTCCTTTTCGCTGTGTTTTTTTTTTTTTTTACTTTTACGACAGAGGCGCTTGGCGGCGCGGTTGTCGCGCAGCCCTGACGCGCAAGAAGCGCGCCGGGGCTGTGCGTGGCCTCTTTCCCTGTAGCCGCTGGTAGTGCTCCGGCTGTATCCGCTGCCATCTGCGCCGTGACGGGGCCGCACAGGTGAGGGGCGCGCTGGGACCAACCCGGGGCTAGCTTCGTGCCCTACCGACACTCGTCCGCGAGTATCGGGACCCCCAGCCCAGCTCAGTCCAGCCCCGCCCTGGCGCGGCCGCCACAGGTTCCGGTGGGGGCCGGGTTGCCGCCGCTCACTCTACACACAGTGACAGCAGCGACCGGGGTTCCCCCTCCCACCCCAGCCGCTGACCTGGGCGCTGGCCCGGCTGGCAGTGGTGACCTCTGCCAACCTGTCACGGTGGCACCCCGTCGTGGCCTGTGCTGGTACAAGGCCACAGGCTCCACCCCAGCCAGTGTCACGGCGTGCGGCAGTTCTCACCGTG
>VWYK01072872.1:0-30438 GCA_013399775.1 Semnornis frantzii | reverse complement strand
GGGGCGGGAGGGGGACAGGGGTCAAGGCCGCTCCCTATTGGCAGGGGAGCGAGGGGCGCCCTATTTTCCATTGGTTGACAATCTTGTGCCCGTCTTTCACGTTGGCTGTTGAAGCGTAAGGATGTGGGGCCATGAGCTTACAGGTGCTGCCTCACCTTCTCACCTGCTGACCCCACGTTGTCTGATACTGCCTGGAATAGGTATCCCTGTGTGTCCATTGGTTGGAAAACCTGGGACGTTTTTTGCTATTAGCCGTCAGGGAGTGGAGCTTTGCCCTGACATCCCCACCTTGAGGCCCTGAGGGACGGTGGTGGCATTATGGCGACCAGGCCTGGGTAGGGGGCAGGCCTTTTGCAGCAAGGCCTCCATTGGTTGGAGTCTCTTGCCAGGAGGCATCCATGCTTAGAGGTGCTCATCCCTTGGGCAATGTCCATCTCTCTGGTCCTCTTCCCTGCAGGGGTGGCTGTCCCAGCCCTGCCATGGCCCCAGCAGTCTGCAGGATACTCCTGGGTCTGGCCTTGTGTGTGATGAGCAGTACTGCTTTCGTCTACCACGACTACTGCATCATTGGGGCTGGCCCCTCAGGCTTGCAGGCAGCCTATTTCCTCCAGCAGGCAGGCCGAGACTACACCGTCTTTGAGCGGAGCCATGCTCCTGGCAGCTTCTTCGCCCTCTACCCTCGGCACCGCAAGCTCATCAGCATCAACAAGCGGTACACAGGCAAGTCCAACAGTGAGTTCAACCTCCGCCATGACTGGAACTCCCTCCTCAGCCACGACCGCCGTCTGCTTTTCAAACACTACTCCCACGATTTCTTCCCTGACGCTGACACAATGGTGCATTACCTGGAGGACTTTGCTGCCCTGCTGAAGTTGCAAGTTCAGTACAACACGGCTATTATCCATGTGACACTGGAGAAGGACGAGCAGGCCTGGAATGGCCACTATTTCCTCCTGACTGACCAGGACAGGCAGAACTACAAGTGCAGGTAATAGGTGAACCCAGAGCTAGCCACTCTGCTCTCCGTGGGTATTTTCAAAGTAACAAAATTGCAGAATAATTTAGGTTGGAAGCAACCCATAAAAGTAATTTCACCTAAGCCCCTGCCCAAAGCAGGACCAAGGACATCAGATTGTCCTAGCCGTGCTCTGTTGAGGCATGAATATCTCCAAGGATGGAGATTTCTCAGCCTCTTAGAGCCTTAACCACTATTACAGGGGAAAAATATTTTACTAAGATCAGCGAGGTGGGTGGGTGTAATATCTGCCCCTGGAAAGCATTGTCTTTCATGAGCAACACTGTGTCTCAGTTGAGTAGCTGGCAAGGCGGACACAAATTGGCTGTGCTTGCCATTATCACAGGCTCCATCCTTGATAAATCACTTTTAGTTTATCCCTCGATAATTGCTCTCTGTGGAAAAAAAAAACAAACCCCAGTTATACTTTTTACTGCTGTCTTTATTACAGACTTGGGTGAGTCAATGCAGTGACATCTCACTTCTAAGAGAAGTATGCCCCTGAAGCCCAAGCTAGCACAGAGCAGGCAGGGGGGAACCAGAGAAAAGTGAGGATGTTGCAGCTGAGGGAACCAGCTATGAGAAATAATCCTCGTGGCTGCTGGTCCCTGAATTCCCCTTCCCTTTATCATACTTAGGTGTGTGTATCCTGTACCTCCATTGAGCTGCATTCCTAAAAAGCTAGAAGTCACTCTTGCGAACATACGGAGTGTATTTCTCACCTCCTGAGAATCTCAGCTCCACAACAGCAGGTCGTGCTGGCTGTCACTTGGAGGTGCGCTGGCTGGCAGGCTTGCAGAGGACAGAAGGCAATCCCAGACACCCACACACTGCAAGCAAGTTGTGCTCTTGGGAGCTGCATGAGCAGGAGTGGGACAGCAGACAGTGCTGCTAGCCCGAGCTGCCTGGTGTTGCCATCTAAGTCAGAAACATTTCCTTAGGATTCAATAGAATTTCTTATAGAGAGATATGAAGAGATTATTTAGTTTTGGTGTTAACCATTACTGATGGTGCTAACACATTTTTATGACTATGAGTTAGGTTTTAAAACATTGAAACCATTTTTCTATCCCTCTTAAAAATTACTTAGGCTTTACTGTACAATTTTTAAATCAGAGTACTTATATGATTAGCCTGTGAAACTTTAGTATTTATCACCAGTGAGGACGTGGGAGTAGTACTCACACATTCACCAATGGAAGGAGACATACCTGTATGACACCCACACTGACTTTTGCTATATATAATGGTGCTCCTTGTTGCTGGGCTGAGGATAGGGAAAAGAGGAGCAGGTCATTAGGTGAAACTGGAGAGAGGTTTCTTTTCAAATCATGCCCTGCGTAGCTGATCCAGTGTGGCTGCAGGTGTACATCACAGCCATCTTTCACAGTGGGAGGACAAAGGAGTGATGAGATGGAGCAGTGGCCTCACTCCTAATCCCTGCATTCCCAAGTGCTATCTCTGTTGTTACAGCTCTTTGTTGGTAGCTACTGGGACATGGGTCCCCAACGTGGTGAACTTCCCTGGCTCAGAATATGTCGAGGGTTATGAGACCGTGTCTATCAACCCAGAGGATTTTGCTGGCCAAACTGTGTTGATCTTGGGCCGAGGGAATTCAGCCTTTGAGACAGCAGAGAACATTCTAGGCGTCACGAACTTCATCCATATGGTGAGCCGGTCCCGCGTGCGCCTTTCATGGGCCACCCACTACGTTGGGGATCTAAGGTAGGAAACCACTTCAAGGAGAATCATTTATTGTCCGAATGATGAGCTGGACTGGCAGAGGACATGCTGTGGTCCTGGGAGTTGCAGAGGAAACATAGCACCTTCTATCTTTAGGTTGTTTAAAGCAGTCCAGGTTGTACTTGCTGAGCATAGGAGCTTGATACTTCATGCACAGCTCCTTGGAGTCCGTGAAATAGGAGAAGACCTCTTTGGAAATATATATATAATTTAGAAGTGCTGATTCCCAAGTTGTTGCTTTGCTTTCAGTCACAGAGGAGAACCAAGAGGTTGACTGCATCCTTCAGGGGTGTGTTACCCGTGGTGTTCCTGTGAGCCTTGAAGCTCTGGGGATATAGCCTTTGCACTGGAGAGTGGGATGCCTGCTAAAGATGTTTTGTTTTCAGCAGCTGAGACAGAACCATGGATCCCACCTCTCCTTCCTTCTTTTAGCCATTCTTGAACTCTTTTTTTTCATAGAGCAATTAACAATGGCCTGCTGGACACGTACCAGCTGAAATCTCTGGACGGGCTTCTGGAGGGTGACTTGGAAGATCTGGCTATTGTCAAGGACAAGAAAGGAAAGCTTCACATCACACTGCGCTTCTACCTGGAGGACAGGAACACCAGTGCGGGCATCGACTCCATCACTCTGCCGCAGGACGAACTGGACAACTTTGCCACCCGCGCTCCTTACGACCGTGTCATCCGCTGCCTGGGATGGAAGTTTGACTTCTCTATCTACAACAGGTGAGGGAAGCAAGTATTTAGAGTGAAGGGTCCAACTACGGAGGAAAGGGCAGTTCCTCTCCTGGCAGTACTGCTCAGGCCTCTGCATGCTCTGAGCTACCTGGTGCTGCACAGTCCTTCAGCTACAGCTGTCCCTAAGTGAGAACATGTGTGCTGCGGCCTTCTGACTGACAGGCTGTAGGGCTGAGCAAACAGCCGGGATGGAACCTGGGTGACACAGAAACTGTGCCTTTAGAACTTAGTATCCCGACCTGCCAGATCACCTGGAGAAGTCTAGCAGTATTTTGGGGATTTTTTGGAATGAGGATGGTAGAGGTGCACATGGCTACAGAAAGGTTTTGTCTGCTTTTTTCCCTGAGGATGCAACCTTCACTTCACCTTGGTTTATCTCTTAGTGCATCCTGCAGTTGAAAATGACACTGCTAACTTTATGGTCTTCCAAAATTCACTGTCAGTGGCTCAGGCTGGAATTTGATCTTCTCCAGAGCTACCTTGAGATGATTGGCCTGGTCTTCTGGAAGATCTTGTAGTAGTAAATCCCACTGAAAACAGCAGGGACGTGAAGCGGAGTCTTGCATGACTGCAACAGAATGTGCTTTTTAAGAAACTTTTAATTTTTCTATGCCTGCACTTTCTGACAGTCTGTTCTTCTCTTTTGCACATCAGATCCCTTAAAATTATGCCAGGGAAAGGGTATAAAAAGAAGTACCCTCAGATCAATCCCAACTACGAGTCCAGAAGCACGCAGGGGCTCTTTGTTCTTGGCACTGCTAGCCATTCTGTTGACTTCAGGAAATCTGCTGGAGGCTTCATCCATGGATTCCGGTATACAAGTGAGTACTAGGGTATATGGAAAGGACAGAGGTGGGAATTGTTCCTCCTTTTGAAGGAACAGTTCATATCTTGCTGCTGGAAAGAGATCACCCTCAGTCTTGTGCAGAAAATAAGAACAACAAAACACAGCCAAGCTGCAGCTGTGTCATCTGAAGCAGAGAAGAAGTGACTTGGGGTCATATCTGAAGCTTTTGGTTGTCTGTCTTTGTTTTGTCTTGCATCTTGCTTGCCCCTTGTCTCTTATTTATGTAACACAATAGATTTCTGCCTGCCAGATGCTCTGCCTCGTGACAGGCTGTGGGTGAGAGGTCTGTGCTGTGGAGTTAAAACCCAGCGGCTCTGGGCAGTATGTGCCCCTCCTTATCACTGAAGGACTGCTCAGAAGTAATGAAATATCCCTCAGGACCCCCCCACCCCCTCACCAACCACTTACCATCACATCAGCTTTCGGAGGGCATCTCCACTGCAGCTACCAGCGATTGGGGTGGGAGATCCTGAGCATGGATGAGCTGTAAAGCTTATATATTGTGTCCTGCTGCTATCTGTGCATGCTGCAGCAGAGTGATTGGATTTTCTCAGAGCAGAAGCTTGTGTTTCTAATGAGCTGTCTGTGTTTCTCTCAATATCTCAGCTCGTGCAGTCCACCGCCTATTGGAAAACCGTCACCATGGTGTCCCCTGGCCGTCCACAGTCTACCCTATTACACAGCTGACCAATTCCATCATCAAGCGGGTGAATGAGGCCTCAGGCCTCTACCAGATGTTCAGTGTCCTGGCTGACATCATACTGCTGAGAGAGTGAGTGAGTAATTATTCCCAGCACTGCTCTCCGTCATTCATTTCTTTTCCTTTACTGTTGCTTCCCATGGCACCACTCCACAAATTGCTTCATTGCGGCATAAGGACATTGTTATCGCATAGGCAGCCACCTCAATACCTGTACTGCTACCACAACTGATGCCAGAATGCCCAAGTCTGTCAGTTACTTCTCTTCAAAGGCTAATGGTCCAGACCTTCCCTCTCAGCTCAGAGGTCTAGTACCTTTTTTACTGTCCCCAGGGAAAAGGTTTCCTTGAGCAGTGCTAATTTAGAGAGGACTTCCACAATATAGGAAATTAATGGAGCCTCGTAATAATATCCTCAGCCTTCACAAACTCTGCATCAAGTCCAATCTAGATGTTTAATGACCAAGAATAATTACTATCTGATGGTTCCTTGGCCTTAGCCCAAACCATCTGAAAGGGTGTTGGATCTCAGATGGCTTTTTTTTGGTGGAAAAGTGTGATGGTTGTGATTGCAATTCACAGGAATGCCACAGCCTTTGAATACCTGGAAGAGTACCCAGTTGGAGTCCTGGCTGAACTGGAAATGCAGACAGGGAGGAAGGCTCCCAGTGGACTGTTTGTCATCATCATGGAGTATGGGAGGAATTTCTCTGGGGATGACAAGGATGTCTTTTACTACAATCGAGCTGTGGGGGAGGCACAGCATGCCTGGCAGTCCAACTTTTTGCACCCTGTTATTTACTATTACAAACGCCTCCCAACAGGTAAGCTTTCTGCCTCTCCCTGTTCATTACCTGACACGAATGAAACAGAAAGGGACAAAGACAGTTCGGAGCTAAAGGCCAGTGGTGGGCAGGTGTTGTACCTGAAGGCACTGCACACCCTTCTCCACTTTCTTTATATTCATCCTCTGGGCCACTTGCCACTACTGTCTTAGATGAAAAAAAAAAAAAAACCAAAAAAAAACCAAAAAAAAAAAAAAAGCTGGGAGTTGGCAAGAAGTTTCTGTTGGTCAGACTGGAGTGTGAGGTGAGTGGGTTGTACCAGAGACCATTTGAGGATAGGAACAAATAGGTATGCTGGAAATTTCCCCATCCATGAAAAGAAGATACTTGCTTCTCTTTGGCTGTCACCCTGTGTGTCCCAGTAGATGAGCCTGGGCTGTTCTGTTGCTGCTAAAAGACAGCTGCTGTCTGTGGCCAGCCTAGGCTTGAGAGGCCACAGAGTAATAGAGGCAGCCGAAGGCAAGTGTTTGAAGATGAGTGTTGCATCTAGCAAACAAACATGCTCAGAAGATATTTCCTTAGGAAATGACTGTGCTGAATCTTCATCTCCAAAACCCTAGTACAGAAAGAAGTATGATAGGCAGCAGTGTTAAAGCTTGAATGCAGCTTAGTCTGTCTCGCAGTCCCTGCCCAAGGGGAGCAGGAGTGAAATGAGATGAAGTACTGCAGGCTGGGACAAGGGGCAGCTGGACAGCAGCAGGGCTATTGAGGCCAGAGCTAGCAGAGGGGATTGGAAATGAAAGTAAGGTAGGGATTAAAGGATCAGGACAAAAGCTGAAACAGCTGTCATAGCTGCTTTCCACTTCCCAAGCTCTTGTTAATGCCATTTTGATTCTGAGACATTCCTTTAATGTTCTCTTGGCAGAGCATGAGATGAAACTTCGACCCCCAGATTGGCCTCTTCCCCGCCCAGATGCCATCCATCACATCGTGGAGGACTTTCTGACTGACTGGACAGCCCCAAATGCTCACATCCTGCCACTGAGGCGCTTCCTGGAGAACTGCCTCAGCACTGACCTGCGCAGTTTCTTTGCAGGTAATTTGAGCATGGGCTCGAGGTGGCAGGAGGAAGAGAGAGTGGCAGGAGTGATCTTTTCTGCAAATAGCTGAGATCTGCCTGTGGTGAGCTCGCTGGTGGTCACACTTCCAGTCACACCTCTGATGCACTTCCGAGACAGTAAAAAGTGTGGGTGATGTGTGTATGTTCCCAAATAGCATTTGCTTTTGCTCACCACCAGAATGAGACTGGCCCAGGCACACACAAATTTAGGGGAAGGTTTATGAGTTTGGTGGGAGTGCTGGGATGTCAGAGATAGTGAGCTGTCTCCTTTCCTGAAGACTGTTCTGGAAACCTTCTGGAGGAATTCTGCATGGCACATAGAGGGAAGCAGTCCTATGATATAAAAACCAAAACAGAGGGCTACAAACTCAGATACAGCTCCTTCTCAAGAGTACAGACTGGAGATCCAAGCCTTTGTCTCCTGAACTTAAGTCAATCATTCTGCAGCCATGAGGAGCAGAGTGCTGGGAGGGAAACTCGTCATCTTCCCTGACCCTCTCTGCCACTTGATTTGAATGAATCCTCAAGAGTGCATGGGGATTTTTCTCTACAGAGTGTCTCTGCTGAGTCTGATTTTTTTTGATCCTTTTCCCCACAGAGTCCTGTTTCCTGTTCACCTTCACCCATCAGAAGCTGCCTCCCTTCTGTCGACAGGGGTATGCGAGAATGCAAGGGCTCCTGGGGAGCGAGGGGCTCCGGCGCCACGCCGTGGAAGCTGGCCTGTTGGAGGATTACACTCCCACAGACTTGGGTGACAGACGCCCTGACAGCCACAGAGAGTCACAGGGCCAGCTGCTGAGAGATCACGTGATAACAGTTCGTCCCTTGCAGCATCTTGTCAACGCCAAGGATGAGCTTTAACCATTCTTGCTCCGTGATGAAACCCATAGGTGCTGTTCTGACAATATTGTAACAGAGATCCACAGCAGGATCCTGCTCTTTCCCGTACACCTTTTCCATCCCCATGCCTTCCAGTGATCATGAATTGCCAAAGACCTGCTCAGATCTTGCTGTTACAAAGAGGACCAAGATGCTCTGAAGGATAACTGAGGAGCCAAAACCCAGTGATGCTGAGGCTCCTGCATTGTCTGCAGAGTTCGTAGTTGCCTGAAGGTGGTGTTTGTGTTTATCTCACAGACCAATGTCTGCAGCGACGTCCAGGGGTCACGGAAGAGAGTGCATGAACGCCTGGGTAACAAAATGTGACGAACCTCTTCAGAGCAGACCTGCTCTGCTACTTCCCTGTTGCAGCCAAGTGCAGGCTCCATGTCCCCCAGGTGCTGTCAGCTGTGTTGGTGCACCAGATCCCAAAGCAGTACTGTGGGCAAACTTCCCAGTACTTCTCCTGCATTGGAATTAGGGTGGTTGTGGAGCTCACATGGAGAAGGGTGGTTTTAGTTACCATTTAAGGTTGGATAATTTGTTATTTCCTAAAGAGCACTGCAATGGACCCTTCCATCCCCAAAGAATGAGGAGCTTGCCTGGAATGCCCAGGACACAGAGACTTACACTGAGTTCAGCTCTGTTGTCCTCACGTCTTTATCCTGCACCAAGCAGTCTGAAAGGTTAGCCCCTGTCTTTTGTAAAGCATGACCAGTTTTTCTCCTGTTTGCACTATGTCCCATCAAGAAAGTTTTGGGACTTTTATGTTGTTAAAAATGCTCAGTTTCTATTTTATTCCACTCCAGCCACCTTGAGAGCTTACTAGCACTGAGTGAGAGGCTGTCTGAAATTCATTGTTCCCTCTGTCAGCCACATGCATTTGTCTGTCACCTCTCTGTAGGCTACTTTCATAGGCCTGAGGTTGCAAAGCAAGAGCAGCTTTCAGCTTGACCTTATGACATCACTGTGATTTCTAGGAAATAAGAGGAGGGGCAAGAGGGAACAGACTTTTACCTCAACATGTTTTCCAGCCCCTCAGAATCTAGGATATACCCCTCTGCACCTGTGCTTCCTGATACCCTACAGCGGGGCGTGGGGAGTGTACCTACCTGGACCTGAATCTCTCCCAGTCTTTCACATTCTGTAAATCCCCAGTTCCAACCTCACCTCACCAACTTCATCCTTGGAGAGGCTGCGGAGCAGTGAAGGAGATAACAAATGAGTTCTTTCTCCTCTTTGGGAATACTGAGCTATGCTAGTAATGTGGCATATGAGGGGAAACAATCACATTCTCAGCTGGCCTCAATCGGCATCATTTTGTGGGCCCTACATCCCATTGCCCCAGCTCCAAGGCCAGCCTGGAGGCAGCTCTCATGGCCTGTAGTTGTCTGTGTTGTGCCATCACTTGCTATTTCCTTGACACCACAGGCATTTTATTTCAGGATTGTCCAGGGGAAGAAAAGGGCCTGTCACTGAGTTGGGTTGACTGGTTGTTACTCAGAGCATGTTGCATTCATTCCTTGTATGCACTGACAGTGTGCCTCCCTATTGTACATACACACACATTCTCCACGTGTGTGCTTTTCCATCCTCAGATTCCCAAGAGATCACAGTCCATAGTATGTGTGTTGCCTTACTTAGAAAAGTGACTATGTGTGTAAAACCAGCACTCACCAACTCTTCCAACATGCCCTACACCATCTCCTAGAGTTTGATGTGCCAACTGAAATCACAGAGGTCTTGCTGCCTCTTACTTCCAGAGGGTCCAAGGGAAGCAGACACCTGAGTCCCCACCCTTCACAGTCTGCTGAGAGAGTGGTGCCCTTTCAGCCTTGCTCCAGCTGGGACTGATGCCATCAGTTTGTAGTCACTTGAAGGAGCAAGGGGCAGCTTGGTCTGGGTGCCCTACCTGACTGTGTCATGCAGATGGGAGTTAATCACTGGCCACAGGACTGGGGAATTGCAGGACTGTGGCTTTCCAGGAAAGCTGAAAGAAGCAGGTGGAGCGGCAGCATCCTTCACCTCCCCCCAAGTGGAAGGGAGCTGCTGACTGGGGCTGTGTGGGCAAGTAGGGCAGAGCAAGGCAAGGCTGCTGCTGGCCCCTATAGGCTTGGGGTGGAATGGCTGGAAAGCTGGCAGTAAACGATCTGGGAGTGTTGGTTAAAAGTCAGCCAGCCGTGTGCCCAGGTGACCAAAGCCAAGAACATCAAGAATAGTGTGACCAGTAGGAGCAGGGCCCCTGTACTTATCCTGTTGAGGCCACACCTCAAATATTGTGTGCTGTTTTGGGTCCCCCACTACAAGAGAAACATTGAGGTGTTGGAGTGTATCCAAAGAAGGGTAACAAAGTTGAAGGGGTCTAGAGCACAATTATGAAGATCAGCTGAGGGAACTGGAATCGTTTAGCCTGCAGAAAAGGAGGCTGAGGGGAGACCTCTACGACTACCTGAAAAGAGGTTGTAGCAAGGGGAGTGTTGCGCATTTCTTCCAAGTAACAAGCGACAGAGGAAGCAGCCTCAAGTTGCATCAGGGGAGGTTTAGGTTGGACATCAGGAAAAGTTTCTTCACCAAAAGGGTTGCTAAGCCCTGCAACAGGCTGCTCAGGAAAGCTGTTGAATCACTGTCCCTGTAGGCATTTAGAAGCCGTGTACATGTGGCGCTGAGGGACACGGTTAGCGCTGGGTGACGGATCAAATCCGATGATCGCGCATCTCCCTACCCTGATAGGCTCCATGTGTCCGCTACGCACGTCACCTGCGGAGAACGCGTCACGCCCCGCTTCGATCTACGGTGTCTATTGGAGGGTGCCGCCGCCGATCAGCACCGAGGACTCGCCCCCGGCTGGTACAGCGCAGGGGGCAAGGGCTTGAGGGACGGCCGCGGTGGCCAGTCAGAGATCGGCGCTTGGGGCAGTGGCCAATCGGTTGGGAGGGCGGACCTCCCGTCATTCACAGGCTTCCTGCGGCGGCGGCCAATCAACGTGTCGGAGGGTGGGGCGCTAAGCGGAAGTTTTGTGAGGCGCGGGTCACCTCCGAGAAGGTGCGCGGCGGCCGGTGTGGCCCGGGAGCGTCCCTAGGGATTTTGCGGGGTGTGGGGGCCTGTCCCATGGCGCTGCGGGTGTGAGAGCCTCTTGTCTGGGGCTTACTGCCCCTTGCGGCTGGGGAGGGCAGTCGGCCCCCATGGTTTGGGGTGGTCCTGCCTTCTGGGGCCTGAGGAGCAGTAGGACCCCCGTGGTTTTGTGGGGCTGCCCTTCCCCACCAGGTTCGGAGATGAGGGGAGACCCAGTGGCTGCAGGGGCTTGTCCCACTGGTGGGAGCTGTTGGTAATCCCTACCCTGTTGCGGGGGTGGGGAACAAGCTAGGGGATAAGGGGCTGCTCGGTAGGGCAGAAGGAAACCGGAATCCTGGGCCTGGTGCGAGGGGCCCTGCCGCTAGAAGGGGGAAGCTGGGTTCTGTAGCTAATGGGTAGGACCCCACTGCCAGGGGCTGGAGCTGCAGTGGGGTGGAAAGGGCTGGGCATGGGGGCAGTAAATGCTCCTATGTGATGCCCCGTATATTTCTGTCTAGAACACCTCCTGGCGTGGTGTCTTGCTGAGAAGACTAAGCGGGGTACTGCTGCAGTGGAACCAGTTGTGGAGTGCTCTCACACCACATATCTCCTCCTGTCCCAACAGATGGCACAGAGGCTAGCTCTCCAGCGGCTGCTGTCCCTCACCCCCAGGGCACTGCACCCACAGGACCCCCTGGCACTGCGTGCTTCCCTGGCATCTCATGGCAGGGCCTTCAGCACCTCAGCAGGCTGCAGGAGCACTTTCAATGTGCAGGATGGCAGTGATTTCCAGGACCGTGTGGTGAACAACCCCAAACCTGTTGTGGTGGACTTCCATGCACAGTAAGTTCCCCCTCAATGGCTTTCGTGCCCCTCTCTGCTGTTATGCATGCAGGTGTGTTGCTGCTGCATTCCTGATGTGGTGGGACTTGAGTACACTGGGCACATGAGTATGCCTGAGGGCTTCCCAAGTCGTGGAGATGCCAACCACGGTGCTGGACATTGGGTGTTAAAGGGTGCTTCTGCCCCTGTGGCACACTCTATAGAGGTTCCACTCATTGGGTTGCAGCACTGTAGGTGCAGGTACACCCTGCAGGATTGTAAAATATGAGTGCCAGGAAGGTGTTCCTCAGAGCAGCATAGCTGCACCTCCCAAGTGCTTGAGTGTCATCCTGGTCCTGGTATTTCATCATCCTGCAAAAGACACCTCAAGAAAAAGCTTTGCCAGCTCCATTTTTTAGCTTTGTGGATTAAATGTCCTTTTATGAATACTACATGATGTTAACAGCTGTGGAAGAACACTACATTTGGAATACCCCTGCACCATCATGTTTTGTCTTTCAAGTTTTCTTATGCTGCATGCTCTTGAGGTAGGGCTCCTTATAGCAAATGCCTTTAGTAACAGCCACATGGCATCAATGGCAGCGTTTGTCATCATAACAGCACTGTTGTCCTCTTGCCAGTAAAAATATTCCTAGAGGTTATCTGCTGGATTAACATTTCTGATTATCTCTGTTTTCTTACATATTTTCCTAGTCCCAGAGCGTTGTCACGTGGGCCTGCTGTGGCTGATTCTGGGCAGAGTATGAAACATCTCAAAAGCTTCTGTTCTATGTAGACCAAACTGACGAACCAAAATGAACATTAATTGGCTGAGCTTCAGCTCTAAAAGAAAAGGGCACTTNTTTTTAAACTGAATAATTTCATACTATCATAACTGGTGCAGTTAGAGGATGCAGGGGGTGTTTTCTCTGCACAGGGCCCTGCAAAGGCTTCTGTTGCTGTACCTGGGTTTGGAATAGGCAATCTCCCTTTGAACAGTTGTAATGCCTCTGAGTTTTGCAGCTAAAGAGGAATTTCTGTAAGCCCTGCAGTGGGCATGGAGGGCAAGTATATGATCTCATGATGGGCATGAACTGATTTGAGTATGGGCTGTGACTCCTGCAACAACCCTGGCTCTAAGGCTGCATTGTGGTCACCAGGGTCACAGCTTTGCCTATATTCATCAGCAAAGCAGGGTAGGGATGAAGGGTTATGAAGAGGTTTAAGGAACTGGAGCATCTCTTAGGAAGAAAGGCTGAGAGACTTGGGACTGTTTAGCTTTGAGAAGACAGAGGAAATCTGATCAATGCTGATCAGTAGTTAAAGGGTGGGGGGCAGGAGGGTGGGGCCAGACTCTTTTCAATGCCACCCAGCAAACTGGAGCACAGAAGTTCCATCTGAACATGAGGAAAAACTACTTTGAGAGTGACAGTGCACTTTATCAGGCTGTCCAGAGAGTAGAGTGTCTTTCTCTGGAGATATTAAAAATGCACCTGGATGCAGTCCTGTGCAGCATGCTGTGGTGAGCCTGCTTTAGCAGGGAGGTTGGACTCCAGAGGTCCCTTCCAACTCCTATCATTCTGTGAATAGCTGAGTAGAGGCAGAGACTGCAGTGTGATTGAAGTAACACTAAAAGCCCCACCAATGCTGAACAGCAACCTCTAGTTTCACTTAGCCCCCTCCACCACACACCTACACACAACAGTAAAAACTCTTCGACAGCTCCGTTGTGAAAGAAATGTTTTTCTAAGCTGTGGTTCAGGAATGATGTTTCCAGGCTGGCTCTCAAATGGAATGGTATGGTGGTAAAGGCACTGCCTTACCAGTAAGCCTTCTATGGCTGTTGCTGCACTTGCCTCTTCTAATATCCCTTCTTCTCCTTTTCCACTAGGTGGTGTGGCCCCTGCAAGATCCTAGGCCCCAGGTTAGAGAAGATGGTGGCCAAGCAGGAGGGGAAAGTGCTCATGGCCAAAGTGGACATTGACGATCACACAGACCTTGCTATTGAGTATGAGGTAGGAGCTGGAATTGTATGGACTTCCTTTTGCTAGTGATGCGAAGAAGGTCTCTCCCTGGGGAGCAGCGTGCCTGCTGCAGTGGTGTTGGTGGGGAGGAGAAGTCCAGTGCCTATAGGTTTCTGTTCCCTTGGGATGCTCATTAATAAGTGGATTTCAGTGCTTGGCTCCCATCTATCTCTGCCACTTGTGCGCAGCTTCTCCACCTCCTGTTCTACAGAAGAGTGTCCTCCAAGCTTTAAAGGCATCTGTCAACATAAATGCTTGCCTGGCCTCAAGGAGCCAGCAGCATACACAGCATTTCATTGTGTGCATGGCTACACTGCTCAGGTGCAGGGCAGGAACATGAAGTGACAAGCCACAGTCTGCTCTGCTCTTGAGCATTCTTTATGCAGCCAGCCTGTCCCCTCCACCCCCTGCTTTGTTCAACATTAGTGTCTTGTCCTTACACCACAGCACAAGGAGACTCTGTGAGTGTTGTTTGAACAGATCAGAGAACCCACCAGAGCAATAGGAGCATGTCACTCTTGTCAAGCACAGCCCTTGGAGCTTTTATGTGCCCTAGTGTTTTATGTGCCCTAGTGTTTTATGTGCCTGTTGGGTGTGTTCCCTGTGCTGCCTTGCTCCCAGGAAGGAGCAAAGTGACTGGAGATTTGGTTTAAATGATTTAGTTTTACCCTGTGTCAGTGATTCGCCGGCTCAAGAAATATAAAAACCCCTCTGATGACTGTTCTTACCCTACTGCAAACAACATCTCAGTCTATGGAGTCAGGGAATCCTGCTGCTGTGTCTTACAGGGAAGAAAGTGCTTAATTTTCAGTTGCCTATCACACAGATGGAGCTGCTCCCCCTTTGCAGATGCAGTCCCACTCCCAGGGGGGAGGCCATCATGGGAAGCTCCTCTAGTTGCCCAGGAAAGTGTGAACCATTTACTAAGCAAGCTGCCATCTCCTCCTGCCTGGAGGAGCTGCTCTGTGCCATTCCTTCACCATGCCAAATCAGAAAGAGAGGGAAGTGGAAACAGCTTGTTCCCTCCCACTCTTTCCCAAAGAGAATTTTCTGCCTGTTTGGTGGTGGCATGTCTACACAGCTGGCACCCACAAATGTGATGCAGGCTCAGGTGCTTTCATCAGGATGGTGTGCTGGCACGTACAGCCCAAGCCCAGGAAGATGACTACTGGCTCCTGAGCAGGGCTGTGTTTTGCAAGCCCAAAGGCTGCATAGCCTGAGGGTGCTGGTGAGAGGAAGCTGAAGAGGGTGAGGTTGTTACAGTTGTGGTCAGAAAAATGTGTGAATGCTAATAGAGCCAGGCAACGTTCTGGTAGCAGCCACACCGAGGAGAAAGGGAGAAGAGAACAGAGATTATTGGTTTAACTCTTGTATTGTTCCAAGCCTTCCAGTAGATGCAATTAGCTGGGATTACAAGAGGATAATCTCAGATGACTGGAAAACAGCAAACAGAGCATGTGCATGTAAAGATCTTTTTGAAGATCCCTTTTTAAAGAGGCTGAAAGTTCCCAAGTTGTGCAGGTTTGATGAGGCACTGCTTGGACACTCTCACTGAACAGTGAGTGAGCAGCTCCACAAGCTGCTTTGTGCAGGCATTTGTCTTCAGGGTCTGAGCTGTCTCACAGCCCAGGTGGCATAGATGCAGGCAGGACTGAGGCTGCAGGCAAGGACCAGCTTCCAGCTATCCATTCTGGAGTCTTGTATACAAACATGATGAAGTTTTGGTTTCATGGGAGGGCCTGGGGATTGTCACTGTGTCCTCTGCACTCAGAAGGTGGCATGTAGCCGGTCTTGGCCATTATTCCTGTGGCTAAAACCTCATCCTCAGTATGATTAGGATAGTTGCAAACAAATAGGAGTAAAGGAGAAATTTTATCTTAATAGTTTGGGGCATTCTTTTCAAGGTAGAAGTTTGGCTCGTGCTGAGTGTGTGCTTGGGTTCGCTTCATCTTCTGGGAAGTTGCTGCTTAAGGAGATGTGAGCATAAGGCCTGATGGGAAGACACCAAGCTGAGATTAAAGAGGGATCCTGAAGGTAGCGTTTGGGAGAGATCAGGAAACCCAAAGGTGGTGTTTATGAGGAATCAGGAAAGATCTATTTGTTTTAAAAGCTTTTGGGTTCTCATGGCTGCAGGCTGAGAGAGGTTTTGTGTTGGCCAGTTTCAGCATCCATGCCACCCCCATAACTCCTCCACTGGCTGCCAGGAAGTCTGCTTCCACCCATGTTTATTCTCCTGCCCACGCATGCAGCCCCCAGCTTGCTCCCCAGTTGCACAACGTCCTTTTCAGCAGCCTTCTTGGCGTGGGGGGAGGCAGGGGGAGGGGGAGAAGCCCCTTGGAAGAGCTGAAGAATGCCAGCACATTCCTTCCTAGCCTGCTGTCTGCCCTTGGCTCCCAGCCGTCACAGCTTAGCACGAAGCGGGGACGCGTTTCCTGCCGCCAGAAACGTCCCCAGCACTCTTCCCTGTCCAGTTATGCCCAGTACAAAAGTTCTTTCTCTGGGCATTCCTCTTTGTATCTAACACCTTTCATCCCTGGTTGTGCCCTTTCTCCACTGCTCCAGCCTGCTCCTGACCTTTCTTCCTAAGAGCAGAAAGGGGGAATAAACACTTTTGTTTAATCTGCTGTCTCTTAAAATTCTTCACATTCATCTCTTGCCTTGGCCTGTTGCCTGCCTGGATGGCCACTGGGAAAGGGCAGCCCCTTCTCCAGCCACTGTGGGTGGGCAGTTCAGGAGAGCTGCTGGATACAGGGATGGTGGTTCATCAGCAGAGCTCAGTCCTGTGTTGCCACTCGTTCTGCAGCCTGGGTGAAAATCCTCCCCCCAGCTCCATTGTGTGGTATCTGAGCCTGTATAAGAGCCCCAGTTTCAGATGAGGAAGACCACTGGTGTGGGTGCTGCCAGGAATAGCTTGGATTGCTGCCTTTATTTATCTGTGGTCAGCGTTGATCACAAGCAGCCTGACTTTTTCTCTAGAAATGCTCTTGAGAAGGAGAGGTTATTTAGGTTCAGTGCAGATGGGACCCCAAAAACAAAACAAAAAACAAGCCCTCAACTTTGCATTCTAGAAATTCCCATGACATTTGCTTCTCAAGCAGCAGAACAAAGTATGTGCTCCATTAGTGTGCTGCCCTTTCTGCAGCTGGTAGGAAGGAAGCTCTCAGAAGTGTTGTGTTTCCTGGGCAGAGGCAAGTTGCTGAGTGCCCCTGGTTCTCACCCAGCTCTGCAACGCCAGCCCCAGACCAGCCACGCGTTCCTGGGGTTTGCTCACTAGCACAAGAAGGGAAAGACATGGAGGGGTCAAGGCTCTGTGAAGCTGAGGGGTATGCTGGTCAGCATGCACAGTCCTGCAGCTTGGTCTTAGCTTCTTCCCTCCAGCACTTCGGAGAGTTGCCTATTCCTCACCTAGGCCATAATGGTTGGATTGGTGCTGTTTGGGCATGCTGGGTTTTTGCATGGAGCTGGGGCAGCTCTGCTCAGAATTAATTAACACTTTGAGATCAAAGGGGGCCTCAGCAGAGTTTTGTCCTTCTCAGTCAGGGAGACCATTTGAGTGCAATGCTGATACTAGCCTTTTTACCCTTAAAATCACAAGGGAAAGTGCTGGCAGCACTGTTGCCATTGCTGTACCCCGAGCCCAGGCTATCTGGATCTGCTCCTGCCAGTCACTAGGAGGAGCTGAAGATTGTGTGTTCCAGCAGCCCCGTAGCTCCCATCCCTTCAGATGAGTGCACAGGTCCTGGAGGACAGACTGTGGGGAGGCAGGCTCGACCTGGCCGGCAGGGACTGGGTGGGAAGGGAAGCACAAAATGTCTCTTTCATCTCAGGCTCCCGACGGGAGAAAAGCCAATCCTCTGGCGGGAGTCCAGAGGAAGGATTTGCAGATCCTAGCTGGCAGCACATGTGGGGAAGGCCCCACAGACTTGAAGGGAGGCAGCAGGCAAGATAAAGACAGGACATGTTTCATGGTGGGGAGGCTTTGCAGAGATAAGGGCACCAAAGCTGAGGGGTCAGAAAGGCAACCAGATCTCTCTGAGCTTGGGTTGCAGTGGAACAGCTTGCCCAGGGCAATGGTGGAGTCCCTGTCTCTGGCGGTATTTTAGAGTCATGTAGATGTAGTGCTTAGGGATATGGTTTAGGTGAGGACTTGTCAGCATTAGGCTAATGATTGGCCTGGATGATCTTAAAGTTATCTTTTCCAATCTAGGCAATTTTGTGATTCTCTCAGTCATATCCCCAGGGTCTCTTTTGTTGCCACTCAGTCATCAAGTCCCCGGGGAACATTGTCATTTCCACTGCTGTTCTCTTGGATAATTCCCAGAAACTTTGTTCTGGGCTGAAAAAAGCAGCATCCAGAGCAGCACAGTTGCCTGCTGGCACTGCTCAGAGGGACTTTTTCACTTCTTACCTAATCGTCAGGAATCTGCAGTGAACAAACACTGGTGTGTTAAGAGCTAAACCGCTGAAAACAGAAGCAGAAAAGGAAAGAGGAGTTGGGGAGGGAATTGTGATTACTGTGACAGGGTGAAGCAGGAAATCTGCCTGGAGTGGAGGGCTCTCTTCTAGCTCCAACTCCAGTGCTGTCTGGAGAGCACAGGTCCAATCTGACCCCACCCTGACTATAAAATGTCCAAAGGTCGTGTCTGAGAGGCATCCTGGTAAAACACTGGGTTTGTTTACTTATGATAGGACAAAAGGGAAGAGGAGGAATTTGTACTGGAGAGGAAAAAGCTTTCCCTTCTTTTTATTTTAGCTTTAGTTTTGTCTTTAAAATTTTGGGTCTTAAACTCAAAAACCTGCTCAGCCTTGACTTAATCGATGCAACATTAGGCAGAGCAGAGATGAATCCACAGGGTGGGAGTAACACAGAGCCCACCGTGGCCTGCATTCTGTGAGCAGATAGGTTAGCCCAGGGCAATGCATGCTCAGCTCCTCCAGCGACTATTTCTCTAGAGCTCCATTTGGGGCCCAGGTGCACCTGGGTTCCCTGCAGCCTCTGCTCACCCCTGTCTTCCTGTTTCTCTTGCCTCCAGGTGTCAGCAGTGCCAACCGTGCTGGCTATGAAGAACGGAGACGTTGTGGACAAGTTTGTAGGGATAAAGGACGAGGACCAGCTGGAAGCATTCCTCAAGAAACTCATTGGAGCCTGAAGTAAAGTAGTGGCTATACCTCTGCCTCTGGATAGGTCCATGTTGTGCATTCCTTTCCTGGGAGAGTGGAGAGGCACACGAGCTGCCTGCCTTGTACAACCTGGGGGTTTCTTCTGGCTTGGGGTTTGTAGGAGATGGACAGTCTTGTAAGCCTCCCCTCCCTCTGCCCCTTCTCTTGAGCAGCAGTAGTTTTAAGAGGCGCCGAGGAGCACGGCTGCTTATTCTCAAAACGGGGAATGCAGCTGGAATTGGAAGCCTGTGTTTATCAGCAAAGAGCTGACGCGTGGAGCTGCTGCTGAGTTAAGAGGAGGAATGTTTGGGTTTTTTTCTTGCCTAGCATCTGATAGCCCAGAGCAGAGGGCAGCTGCTCCCTGCGAGATATAAGTACATACCTGCCCTGGGTGGGTTTGTTTAAAGCTGAGAATGCCTCTTGCCTGAGAAAGCTCTCTCTTTGTCTCTCTGTCCTCGTGTCGCTGGGACAGGTACAACTGCTCCACAAACCCATGAGCTCCCAGCACATTTTATAAGAGGTAATAGAAATATTTTATGGATCTCCTTTTGTAGGACTGTAATAAAGAGAACTTTATCAGTCACTGCTACTTACTGGAGAATAAAATGTGGTTCTCAGGAATGACAGGGAAGTCCCTTGTCTGGCCAGAGAGCATCAGCAGCACAGTGGCTGCTTTCTAACAATGTGCCACAAAAACCCTTTGGGTGATTGCTGGATCCAGGCTGCTGAAGGAAGGACTTGCCTCCTGTGTGCAGAGGAACTGTGGCTCATTGCACATGAGGCACCTGCCTTCTGCTTGCTCCCCCCATGCTGTTCTCACTCCACTCTGGCCTGGGGAGCCTGAGAGCCTTCCTCACCCTGGTGTGAATGATTAAATGTGGTCATGCAGGTGAGCCCTGCCAGAAGGCAGTCCTGTCACTTTAACTGCCCTGACCTTTAGACTAGGGGAGGCAGTGGTGTGCTTGCATTGCAAGCAGCCTTTAGCCCTTCCCATCTCCTCATATACACCTGTTTGTAGTCAGCCTGGCTTCTAAGTGCTCCCAGCCTACTTGTGTGCTTGTAAGCAGAGTACAGCACCAGCACTGGTGCCTACTGTAATGCTCAATTCCAGTTTCCTTGTCTAAGCTCTATGAGAACATTGTAAATGCTTAATTGCCATGTACAAGCTGCCTTTTTTTTTTTTTTGCTTCCTCTGTTTCCTTCAATCACTCTTAACTCTGCTTTGACTCTGCCTCTTATCACCTCCCTGGCAGAGGTTGTTATGAGCAACAAGGCAATTTTTTTCTGCACCTTTGCTATAACAATTTATGACCTCTGAAGGAGTAGGGGAGTGGTGATCCAAGTGCTGTGTGTCCTGCAACTGCAGTGCTGCAGGCATCGCTGCTCCCACTTGCTTCTATCACCCGGGGGGCCTGGGCAGCAGCAGCAGCACAAGGTAGTGCTAGTCCCCAGAAATGGGTGTCTGCTTGTCCAGGCTGGGCTGATCTTGCCTCCAGGGTACTGCTAGAGGTGATGTCACTTGGATGTAATTTGGTAAAGCTGGTCAGTTACAATCAGCAAAAAAAGGTATTTTATTTAGTTTGAGAGACCACAGAAGCTCTGCTGCTCATGTCCTGCTCATGTTTCAGGCCAGGCAATTTGCCCTGCAGTTTTGGTGTTCCTGCTCTGTAAACACTTCTAGTAAAGACAGTCTCCATTTTCCTGCATGAGCAGGAAATGTAGGGGAACAGCGTCACATACCCGACAATAGTCAGCTTCAATGCTTCACCATCCTACAGAACAGGAAAAAACACAATGACTTTGCATTGTGTAATTAAGGGGCAGTATAAATTAGTTATTTTATCACTTCCTTCTAAGGAAAAGTGGAGCTAAGGTGCCATTCAGCTATTAAAGTGCCAGCATGCTTTAGGGTGCACTATGTGAAAGGCACAGCTGTTTGTTTGAGATAAATGCTGAAGACCCACATGTGTGGTGCCCTGTGGAAATCCATCAGAAACAGCATAATGGGTAGAGAGGAGGAGGAGAGCTTTGGAGGCAGCTTGAGATTCCCTCAGTGCTTTGCACAGTTTGCCACAGGACAGGACTCAAAGCATGAGGTTTTCTGTGGCAGGCTCTCAATTCAACTCATTTTCTGACTGCATGAGGAGGCTTCAGGGATTCCCACAGCTGCTGTTAATAGCAGAGGAGGTGTGAGTGGGAAGCACTACCAGCAGCATACTTGTGTAGCAGTTAAAAGAGAGGTTGCACAGTAATTTTCCTGCTGCCTGAATGTGATGTTGGTCTTTCTGCAGAGCTGAAGCAATAGGTAATTCCTCTGCAGTAGCTGCATTTTCCATGTCAGATGGGAAAATATTTCCTCTTGTTCCAGCAAGGGTGCAGTTTGGCTTCCCTTTTGGAGAAGATACCAGATGCTTCTCTGATCTGTTAAGCATTTGCTCTCTCTTGCCCAAGACTGCCTCTGCCACAGCAGCTTTCTTAGCTTGTAATGTTGCTGTTTGCTATTTTAAGAGGACATGGCAGTCAGTGCTTTCTCAAGGGGGTCAAAGTTCAGCAAAGCCTGCTTCTTCCTCCTCAGATACGGTTTATACCCAAAGGTCAGGCACAGTGTCTCTATCTTAGTCTTGTCCAAGCTGCCCAGTTGCAGGCAAGTGGAGGTTTTCCATTAATTTCTGTTAGCCTTGTGCTTACATCAAGCCCTGACACAGCTGCTCCTTTCCCCAAGATGATTGTGGCTGCCTGCTGAGCTCCATGTTAACTTCAACTGCTCTTGCCACAGCAAAGGCCTGCAAGGAGGGAGAGCTGTGCTATCTTCTCTGCTAAGGATGTTATGTTGAGACCAGCTTCAGGTATTGGCAGAGGATGGAAAATGCCTGGGAGCTGTGTATAAGTGGTCTGCTACAGCTTTGGCTGTGTTTGGCTTGAGTAATCTGGCCTCAGCAGCCTGGTCACCCTGCACTGATGGTAAATCCTTTGCTTATCAACATGTTAGATGATCCTCCTGTGCAAAGAACAAAACAAAGACCAGATTTTTTCCCCTCAACAGGGAAACAGTCTGCAGGGCCTTTCACCAGCCTAGCCAGGCTGTTTGCCCTAACAGTTTGCTAATTGCTATGAGATTTTTCCTTCCCTCCACTGTTTTAGAAGCTAAACAATGATAGGATTCAGACAGAATTGGCAATTAAGTTTTTCAGTCCTGCAGCTTAGGATATGTGCAAGCTTTTATTCTTTAAGCTATGAAAAGATAAGACTACCATGGGCTTGACTTCCAAACCCAACTAGATCACCTGTTACACAGTCATGTCCTCATTACCTGCCCCTGCCAGCCACCCAGGCTCAAGTCCATCACTGCACAGCTGCTTTCCTGCCACTCTTCTCCAGGACACAGGGGCACTTGAGAGCTTTGTGGTTTCTCTGTCTCTGCAGCTTTGTAGCTTCAGCAACACTTTCCCTCTTAAAACCTTTCTTGGGGAAAAAAATAGGCCTTCAACTTATGGGGAGAATAGTAACCACAGGCTGGGGACAATGCCAGAGGGAGCTGCTGTGCTGATTTTTTTTTTTTTTCCTCAATGTGCATTCTACCACCCAAGGAAAGATGGAGGCAGAAGCAACAGGGAAAAGTCCAAGCTTTTTACATCCAGAGGAGCCAAATGGGTGGAAACCAGAGACTTCTGGGGAGACCTTGACAGTAGCATATCCCACATCACCATTGCTGCTGGAGTGAGGGAAACCCTGTGGCTGCCTTCCTGGTGACAAGAACCCCTGCTGAGCAGTGAGATGGGGGAAACTTGTCCTGTGAGGAGAGGATGGAGTGGACACTGGAGTTGCTTGTGTCCTGTGGGCAGAGAAGAGTTGGCAGCTGTGGGCAACAAGGCAGCAGCCAATCTCCTGCCTGCCTGGATCGACTTCCTAGGCCCCTGATAATGCAAGTGCAACAAAAGTGGACTGAAATGGGCTGGGTTTTCTCTGTGGCCTGCAGCTTCTGTGAAGTAATATCCCTGCACATAGATAAGTGTTTGTCCATCCACATACTCTTAGTCTCTGTTGTGGAAAGTGCCAGGAGTTTCTAAGGCTCACAGATGTCCCCAGCAGCTGTAGCTGCCAACAAAAAAGGACAGGAGCCAGCTTGCTTCCTCTCCCACTCAGAGGAAGGCTAAGCTCCCAGTACCCTTCTCAGCAAATACTGCTCATCCTGCTGCTGCTCAAGGGACCCCAACTCCATCTCTCTTATGAGCAAAGGAGTGGTTGAGCAATACTGAAAAACAGGAAGTTTTTGTAGCAAGTCCTCGGAAACATCCACTTCAAGTTGTCCAGAGCTACAGAGTGCACCAGAGATTTCGGTGGTTTCCAGAGGTGATGGTGAGCTCTGGCCACCCACATGGTTCCAACTCCTTCATGCTGGTCCCACACAGCTGGCAGTGAGTGGGTGTTTGTCCCACCCAGCTCTGCATGCCTGCTTCACGGCCTCAGGATTGAGAGGGACTGCATTGCCTGAGGCTGCTTTCTTGCTCAGTCAGGAGGCAGTAACACTTCCCTGTGAGGCCTGTAGCCACAGGGCCTGCGTGGTTCCCATGCTTGCAGGTGACCTGAACCGCAGGGCTGTGCCAAGCTGCAGCCAGCAGGTAATAAAGCTGTGGGCCTGGCTAGCACAGGCAGCTGTGATGGAGACAAAGAGCACCGTGCTGCAAGCAAGCTCCAGCACGCCTGCCAGTATTTATATAACATTGTTTTGCTTTAATCTGGCTTTTTAAGTTAATTGTGAAAGCTCTTTCTGTTCACTAGGTACCTTTTTTTTTCTTTTTTCTTTTTTTTTTTTTTATCCTCCCTGCAAGTTTCATCTTTCAAAGCTTGGCTAGTCTTGAGTGATGCTGAAAAACCCCTTTTGTGGTGGCTTTTTGTTCTGTGCCGGTATTGTACAGGCAGAAGTGGTTGTTTTCTTTTTGTCCTGGCATAGCTCAGGAGTGACTGCATGGTCTGAGCTCAAACTTTCTAAAAATACACACCCACGAGGAGAGATCCAGCATGGCAGCATTCAGGCCCAGAGATTAACACCCTGGAAAGGTGTGGTGGTCTGAAAGAGAAGCCAGTGGCAGCATCGTGCCAACTCTGGGCACAGTAAGCCCTGGATCTGCAATGTGAGGCAGGCAGAGAGGACCTGCTGGGTGCCGTGGGTCTCTCTGGGGTGCTGGGACCCATGTAGAGGGGAAGTCCATGCAAGGCCTGCAGAACCAGCCCAGGAGAAATGCTGTCTGTGGGGAGGCCATCGGGTGACTCAGAAGATGTAATGAAAAGCATTTCTTGCTGTTTGGAGAAGCAAAGCTGAACGATGATCCTGCTCCTCACCAGAGGCTGGCCTTTATAACCACATCCTCTTGTTGGGGCATGAGACAGGCAGCTCTGGGGGAAGGGAGGATGGTAGAAACTGAGTAGAGCAGTGATCAGACCTGTGACAAATTGCAGGAAAGCATGTGGGAGCTGCTTTTTGTCCTGATTGCAGGAAGCTCCCCAGGTGACAGCCTTAGCAGCTGCTGGGACAGGAGACCTTATTGTTCTGCCTTATTGTTTACAGCCATGCCGATTTTTGGCAGGAAGTTCCAAGACAAAACCCTTACATTCTTCTTTCTTGCTCTCTGGGTTTGTTCTCAAGGGGCTGATCTTTCTTTCAGCTTGGCTCTTTAAGCTTAGCTTACCACCTGAAGAGGTCCAGCTTCCCCTTCCCAGCTGGGCTGGGTCCCATAGGCTTCAACCTAAGATCCTGGCAGGAACATGGAGACTTTTTGTAGAGCCGAGGTTGCTGCTGCCCTGCCTGCCACTGCATTTCGGATGCTAAACTGTGGTCACTCAGCACACCAACTTCCTTCTACCTGTCTGGGCCCTCTTTAGTTCCCACTCCCCTTTTTCTGGTCCTAGGCTCAAGTTCTGTTCTCTGTTTTCTTGGTAACACTCAGAGGAAGCACCTCTGGGGTTTTCTTAAACTCTCTGGCGTTGCACAGGAAGGCAGGAGCTGGCAGCACCCTTGAAAGGATGCAGGAACATAAAGTACCCGTCAGTCCCGGTCTCATTGGAGCACGCAGCACGCCGCCGTGCCCACAGCAAACTCCTTCGGCCGTTGTCATCTCCCTGTTCTGCTCCTGCGCAATGCTGTGCTCCCCTGTGACACCGAGTGCAGCCCATGGTGACCAACAGCACGTTGCTGACCCAAGGGCATGGTGTCCATCTTTATCTTCTCCAGCTTACAGCCAGTGAGGCAGTGGCTGAGCTCTGCCAGCGCTGACGTTGACTCCTAAGCCTCGTTCCCCTGCCTCCTTTTTCCTTTCCTCCGTGGGGTTTTATAGTAGGCCGGGAACGACGCTCCCGTCCCCCCAAGGCACCAACAGTCTGTGGCATTTCCGGCCAGGGCGGTCGCACGGCGGAGGCTGCCGGCTTTTTTCCCCCTCGCCACGGGGCGCCACGGGGCTCCCCGGGGCAGGCGGGTCGGTGTGTCACCAGCTCCGCTCAGGGGTGTCACCCGGAGTTTTCCATGGAGCGGATGCGCCTGGTGTTGTAATCTCACCTTGAGCTCACCTGGCTGCAGTTCAGCCCCACCACGCTTGCCCGCGCCCGTGATCTCACAGCGTTTTGCAAGCGCTGGCTGGGCACAGGCAGGCCGCCGTGGGGGAGCTGCAGGGAAGGCGCAGAGCTGGGGGTGATTCAGCAGGGCAGGCTGTCTCCCAGCTGACTCAGGCTTTATTCCAGCGTCTCCCTGTCCCGCGGTGGGGGTGGCGGTGGTGGGGTGGTATGTCTACAAATTGCAGGAGGCCTCACAGACTGGGTCTCCCCAGAACTGCTGCCCCTTTGCCCCCTCAGCCCCGCTTCCCTGCCAAAGCTGGCTCCTGCCATGGCTGCTTTCTCTGCAGGACTGCTGCACGCAACAGCTGCACCGTGTCAGCCTGGCGGGCTGCGCCGCATGGCCAAGTGGCATGATCCCAGCAGCAGGGATGGAGCCACCGCTGTATAGTTCCTAAATTGAGGGAGGGGCAGAGCATGGCCCAGCCACGCTCTGGGGACTTCACTGCGCGTCTCATCTATACCTCCCACTAACATCGCATGTCCTTTTGCCACACAAACAGCAGGGTGTTTAAATACATAACCCCTGCTTTGCAGAAAGAGTGAAGGGGCTCTCTCTACAGGCAATAGGCCTGGGGGCACTGGCAGCACTGTTGGCACTTTGGAAAGCTTGGAAAAGCACTCTGCCGAGGTTAAGCACCTGCAAATGGTGCCCACACAAAGACGAAGGAGGGGGCAGCCTTCAGCTGTTACCCACAGGCACCCATCAGAAGCCCCACGAGCTTGGGCTGAGAGCACTAGGAAGAAAATTTATGCCTAACGGGGTGTTGTCCTGCCCCATTTCTGCTCCAGATTCCACTGCTCTGCCCTCTCCCGAACCGGGGCAGGGGGATGGGACAGGGGGATGGGACGGGAAGGTCCTCGTTATTAAGGGCTTGTTAATTAGCCGGGAATGTTATCTCCAGCCCAGATGTTAGCTCTGACCTCTCTCTAACCTTCTTGGAAATCAAAATGACCACAAATCTGTTTGTTTTAAAATTATAAAAATAAGCATTTGGGGTGAAGCAGGCAAACCCAGCTCCGGGGTATGGCTGAAGAGGGAGGAGGGCACGCGACCAGATAAGCCTGGTGAGATATGTCAGGCTGCAGAGCTAGAAGGGACGAGCCACCCTGCCCAGGGCAGAGAACAAAGTCCCATGGCTTGCAGTGACTGTGCACGTATTTTGGGCCCTCTAACCTACACCCAACAGTGGCAGTGGTGCAAACATAGCTTCCTATCCCAGCTGGCACCAGTAGGCCCAGAAGTGGAGCTGACAAGGAAGGTCAGCTGAGTATTCTATCTCCCTGCCTTGCTTTAGGACTCCAAGGAAGATGTTTCTCCCTGAAATGAGCTCTGCCTTTCAACGCTGAGCTGCACACTCAGCCAGCGGTGCAGAGATGCCCTGTCCCTGCCTCCAGATCATGTCCATGACTATTTGTCAGCCTCGTAACTGACAGCTCATCTCCTGCAGTGCATTTCTCCCATCCACATCCAAAGCTCATGTCAGCTTTCCCCATTTCCTATGTTTTTGAAGACTTCAGAGGGATTGCTCATCATGCCACAATCCTGATATTGCAAAATGCACCACGGATTTGTGGTTATGTGTCACTTTGCCTACCATTGTCCCCAAGACAGCAAGCAGGTAAAAGTTTTGAGGTCTTCCTTCTTACTTGCCATCACCTGCAGGCCCACTGAGTAATGGGTGTCCTTTTTCACGCTCTGAAGATTGTGCCTTACAGTTATGACATCACAGCAGTGATGCATTGCCCTCTGGCAGCATCACCAGAGCTGAAATGATTTCTGTTGTCTCCTAGTCCTAGCTACCGCCTGGTACACCCTGTCTTGCTGAGCTTCAGGGTTACTGAAGCAGAGTAATAGCTGAGATGAGTAATTGAGAAGCTACCTGACCAGATTTAAAGCTGACTGTAAACATCTTCTCCAGTAACAATAGGAAGGTCAATTAGTGCCTGTTGAAGGAGAAGCTCTGCAGGAGGACAATATGCAGAAATCCCTGGGCAGGTTATCTGCAGTACAGCTCTGCTCACGAAGACCAGAACAGCTCCTTGAACTCGAGTAAATTTGCACCCATTTTTATGATCTAAACTTCTGAGCCAATATTTACAGGCAGGGTGGGTGAATCAACTCCCTGTGCCATGTACACAGGCTGACAGATGCTAGTGCTGTGCCTGCACACCCCAGCAGAGGCACTTGCAGGCCCTGTGCTTTTACAAGTAGGCAGAGATGCCTGCTTTCCTCCAGAACGTGAGGTGGACAGGTCCTCAGGCTGCTTCAGCATGGTCCTTGCATTTGTAAGATGGGCATCAACAAACTGGCATCAACAAACTGATGCTCCAGTGGAGGAGCATGGAGCTGGCCAAGGGGCCGGACAATCTGACACATGAAGAGGGGCTAAGGCTGCTGGGTTGGTTTGCAAAGTGAGAAGCTCTGTGAGGGGAGCTATCCAGTTGCTGTCTTCTACTCAAAGCGAGCACTGTGCAGAAGATAGATCCAGGTTGCCAGAGGTGCTCAGTGAAAGGACAAGAGGCAAGAACAGAGATTGTGGATTTGCCATCCTTAGAGATATTCAAAACCCAGCTGGACACAGCCCTGGCCACCCTGTTCTAACCTGAAGACTAGTCCTGCTCCAAGCAGATGGTTGGACCGGAGACCTCCAAAGCTGCCTCCTACATTAAGTGGCACTGTGATTTTGGTAATCCTACATGTTTGGCATTTGATATTCCTTAAATCAGATATAGATTGCAACCACTTGTGTGTGGGATGCTTTAACAGTCCCTCTGACCATCTATGCAGCTAGAGTAAACTCATGCACTGCATCTGGCCTCTCCTGGGCTGCAGTTCTCTCATAGTTTCTGACCAGCTTATGGCTAGCTGCCCGTGACTATACTTCTTTAGCACCCAGGTAGTCAAGTGGACCAAAGAAACTATCAAGATGGAAACATTTCTCTCTCTTTTGGTTCAAGTTTGATTCTTGGAGCATGTGGAAGTATCTTTCTGAAGCAGCTGATGAAAGAAGCCAAATAGAGACAGTGCCCTTCTGGACCTGCTGTTTGTTAACAGCAAAGGACTTACAGGAGATGTAACAGTCAGAGGCCATCTTGGGCTTAATGATTGTGAAATAAGAAAGTTTTTGGTTCTTGGAGAAGTAAGGAGTTGAGTTAGTAGAACTGCCACCTTGGACTTCTGTAGGGCAGGCTTTGGCCCATTCAGGAGACTGACTGGCAGTGTCTCTTGTGAGGGTGTCATGAAGGACAAAGGAATGGAGAAAGGCTGGACACTCTCCAAGAAAAATCTCAAAAGCACAGGAAGAGGCCATCCCCATGTGCTGGAAGATGGGCTAATGGGAAAGATGGCCAGCCTGGATGAGTGGAGAGCTTTGGCTGGAACTCAGCAGCAAAAGGAGGGTTTATGGCCTTTGGCAAAGGGGATGGGCCACTTAAGAGGGCTACAAAGATGCAGTGAAGATATGCAGGTAGAAAATTAGGAGGGCCAAAGCCCAGGTATAACTCAATTCAACTGTTGCTGAAAAGATGCTTCTATGAACACATTAATAATAAAAGGAGGACTAGGGCAAATCTTCATCTTTCATTGGATGCAGGGGGAAACAGTGACTAAGGCTGAGGAAAAGGATGAGGTACTTAATGTCTTCTTTGCCTCAGTCTTTAACAGTAGGATTGGTTGTTTTCTGGGTAGGCAGCCCCTGGAAGACAGGGACAGGGAGCAGAAGGAGACTTCCATAATCCAAGAGGAAGGAGTGAGATGCAGAAGTCTATGATGGACTAGATGGGTGCTACCCAAGAGTGCAAAAGGAGTTGGATGTACTTACCAAGCCACACATCTATCAGCAGTCCTGGCTAACTGTGAGGTTCCAGTGGACTGGAGATTACCAGATGAGATGCCCATCTACTAGAAGGGCTGGAAGGAGGATCCAGGGAACTATACACCTGTTAGTCTGACCTCAGTGCCAGGGAAGGTCATGGGACAAGTCCTCTGGAGTGCCATAACACACCACTTGTGGGGCAATCAGGTGTTCAGGCCCAGTCAGCATGAGTTCATGAAGGGCAGGTTCTACTTAATAACCTTATTTCCTTCTGTGACAAGGTGACCCACATGGTGGATGAGAGAAAGGCTGTGGATGTTGTTTACCTGGACTTTGTTAAAGCATTTGATAATGTTCTCCACAGCATCCTCATGGAATGCTGCCCTAGGGATGAACAGGCATACACTCTGCTGGATCAAACCCTGCCTGGATGGCTGGGCCCAGAGAGTGGTAGTGAATGGAGCTAAATCCAGTTGGTGGCTGGTCACAAGTGGTATTCCCCAGGGCTCACTGCTGGGCCACTCCTGTTTATATCAGTAATGTTGACAAGGAGATTGAGAGTACTCTCAGTAAGTTTCCACATGACACTGAGATAGGTGGGAGTGTTGATCTGCTGGAAGGTAGGAAGGCTTTTCAGAGGGCCCTGGACAGCCTGGATCAATGGGCTGAGGCCAGTCACATAGGGGCTTCAACAAGGCCAAGTACTGACTTCTGCACCTGGGTCACAACAACCCTCTGCAATGATGCAGGCTAGAGGCAGGGTGGCTGGAAGCTGCTAGGCAGAGGAGGACCTGGTGGTGCTGGTTGACAGCCCGATGAACATGAGCCAGCAGTGTGCTCAGGTGGCCAAGAAGGTCAGCAGCATCCTGGCCTGCACTGGGAATGGTGTGGCCAGCAGGACTAGAGTGGTGATTCTCCCACTGTACTCTGATGAGGCTGCACCTTGAGTACTGTGTTCAGTTTTGAATGCCATAGTATGAGAGAGACATTGGGGTGCTGGACTGGGTCCAGAGAAGGGTGACAAAGTCAGTGAAGGAACTTGAGAACAAGTCTTATGAGGAGCAGCTGAGGGAGCTGGAGTTGTTTAGTCTGAAGAAAAGCAGGCCAAGGGGAGACCTTATCACTCTATAA
>VWYK01072871.1:0-29743 GCA_013399775.1 Semnornis frantzii | reverse complement strand
CTTTCTGTAATCATTTCAGATTGTCAATTTAAGTCCTTCAAGTCTCCTTACAAAAGTATTTGGGTACATCCCAAGCTTTAAGATAGGAAAAGTGAACCAAAAGACTAAAGTAGAAGTTCAATCCCAATTTTGTATCAGGGTCAAAAACAGATCCCCCAGCTTCTGGTTTCACTCTCTACCAGAAGAATCCTGTTTCTCCTTTTTCAAGTGACTACAGACACCCATGTGCCTATTTACATTTCAGAGGAAATTGGTGCAGGACAGTAATTTTAGACTGAGTTTTACATTTCACATTCAATTAGAAGTTTGCATAAACTGAAACAAAATGCAAAGTTTTGTGTTTTGCAGAAGACAACAAGCAGCAGTCTGAGACTTGTGTCTTTAAGGCATTAAATTAAGTGACTGATGTTGCCAAGAGTCTTACCTGTAAAATTCAACCTTCATACAGGCCTGTCAATCTTTCTAGGGGTGCACAGAGATTTTTGAGTCAGGCTATGTATAGTGAGACAATTCTAAAGTGTAGGATAAAAGCTCCTATAGAACTCAGTGGGGTGTAGCAAGCCTGCATTACTTCCATGCTTCTGCATATCTGTCAAACTAAAACTTCGAGGTAAGAAACAGCACAAGATGTAAAATGCTACATCTTTCTAAAACTCCTCACCCTCTCCTCCTGTTTTGGCTAGCCTGTGCCATATTTTTGCCCAACATAAACAGCTGTTAATTTCTCCTTTCAGGAGACTTAATGGAGACATTAGTTCCCCATCCTGAATTCAAGATGTTGGGTCTTCGGAACTTACCTCAGATGCCTGAAAACTTCCTTGCTTACAGCACTTTCAGTTGGCCTGGACTCATCAAACATTTAAGGCAGATGCTGATTGCTAATGCTAAAATGGAGGAAGGTAAAAGAGCATTCACTCATCTTCAGTACCCATCTCTCTAAGCATTTATTTTTACAGATGAAATAACACTTAGTGTTATGTGGAGCTCACTGCCTAGCTTCTGTCAGTTCAGAAGGGAGCTGCTGCCCTCTGACAGCAGGAATTTGCCTCCACATAACCAGCTGCTCCTTGAACTATTCACTCAGCTGCCACTGCAGCTCCCGGCTTGCTCCTCTTTTTGCTCCCAGCCATCTCAGTTAATTGCAGCAAGTGAAAATACATAAACCAAGCCAACAGTTCTTAGCCTTGCACTGAAACGACACGACTGGGTTGGAACATTCCTTGGATGGCGCTGCTAGGCTTTTTACACCTTCTAGTACTAAAAGTCATGCTTAGCTTTCCCATATCATTTACAGTGTAGCTTCCAGTTATGCAGAGAATGAGCTGGCAGATTGCTAAGTATAGAAACAAGTATCCATTTTCTCTGGTAAGACCAGTGACAACCAGGCAAATACTGCTGGATTAGCAGTTTTTCTCTGAGTTGTGTAATTGCCGCTTAACTAACGTGCAGAAGCTACAACCTCGAGCATGATCTCAGCTCAGGGCACGATGTTAGTTGCCATCTGGCCCTTCAGCTATCCTGAATCCATCTCTCAGGAAACGTTAATGTTTCTTTTTTGTATCTTTTTGCCAAAATCTCTCAGGTATTGACTGGCAAGTACGACCACCACACCCAGGCTCCTCCAGCCGTTCCACAAGCAAGCCACTGCATTTCAACACTTCCCTTGCCAACCTGGTTATCCTGAGAGGAAAAGATACACACAGTGTAGACTTGGGTAAGAAAGACAGGCAGGGTACCTCAGGGATGCTTCTCTCACATCTGTCTGCTTTGCAACCACATGTGATGAAAATGAAACACCACCCCCAGGCCACGTATTTAACTGCTAAGGTAAATATTCCCTCTAGAGATATTTTAATGTCCAAGGCCCTGTCCTCTCATTCCTTGGGCTTTGCAACCGAGACTTCTGTCTTTCCTGAAGCACCTGAGGGAAGGAGGAAGAGACAGAAATCTGTGTATAGAGTAGAATTCTTGGTTATAGTGTGTGAAAATGAGCACTGCTTGTAGCTGAAGCACCGATACAAGAGTGTGCTTCTAGACAACCTAACGAATCTGTTTCACACACAGTTTCAACAGGCCAACCACTCTGCACTTTTCAAGGCCTGAATTGATCAGGTCACACAGGACTACCTGAGCTCAAGCTGTAGAGACAGCAGCTTTACTTTTGTCGAAAGGGCTGTCCTCTTTCTGCTGCAGGAAGTTTCCGAGATCCTTCATTATACACATCATGGCTAAGCCCTCAGGATGCTTTTAATGCATGGAGAACACCAAGAGCATTTAACAAGTATGAAAAGTCTGCTGCTTTGGTCAGCAACAGCCAGTTCCTGCTGCAACCTCTTGACAGTGTTGTAGGAAAAGCCTGGAATATGTTTGCTTCCAAGTAAGTGAAAGAATTGTGTGGATCCTTCATTAATTAATTAACTGCTATTATCTTCAGGAGTAGCCAAACCATTGTAGATACAGCTCACACTTTCAGCCAAGCAAAGTGATGGTGAATAAGCAGAAGACTGCCCACACTTCAGTGGAAACATTTTAATGCTTGAAACATGATGGCAGGGTGAGGAACACAGGGCAGTGCCTACATTCTGTGGGTTGAGACCACATATTCCAGTGCTGTCAGTTTGGCTTGTTTTCTCAGGACTAAAAACTCCCCAAATTTAGGGCATTCCAGTGTGACCATTCTAAAAATAGCACACAGAAACTCTTTCACTGATTATATAGTTTCTAAATTACATACAGACATGGTCACAGTCTGGAAAAAAAGGTTTCTGGCTCCATTCAGAAGCATTTAGGGGACTTGTGTGTTTACTAAGGTTCCCATGCAATTAGCTTGATTTTTCATTAGACCCAAACAATCTAGTAGAGACCTGCCTCTACTTTGATCATCACCAAGCCAAGGATACTGCATGTCACAGCAGATGTCTGCTAAATAAGAGTTCCCAGCACAAGAATTCTGCAAATAAAAGCCAAAAGAGCCTAACTGCCACTTGCTGTGCTCCCAGTTTTACCACCCATTACAAAACCACCAGTGGTGAGAAGCAAGCTACCCTGCACACACAGCTTTGGGCCCTGCATCTCAAACCTAGAAATTACTTTTCTGGTTTAATAATTTCTTCCATTTCCCAGTTAGCTCAATTTTGTTAGCTGCAGTTTTGTTTCCTGCAGCACTACACAGTGTAACAAAACTTATTAAAATCAAATCATGACTTAGCAATAAGGCTCAATTACAAAAAGGAGTTGAAGCAGTAACTAACCAGCATGGTTCTTGGCTGGAAACCAATCTTCATCTGAAGTCTTCTGCAGTCTGACTGTATGTGCCAGATTCTTCACTGATTTCTAATGTCTCACCCAATTTCTTGTGACTCCAACACACAGAGCCTATGTTCACCAGTACACTAAATTCGGCATCGAAGAGGAAGATTTCCTGGACAGCTTCACAGCTCTGGAACAAGTCATCTCCAGTTACACCATCCTTTGATTTTCTTGGAAATGCTCTGAAATAGAAACTTTGCTGAAAGAACCTAGCACTGGAAAACCTTCCATCAATTACTGGACTGCAGCTGTTTTTCAGTCTTGTAAGCACTCTGTCTGTGTGTGTGTTAGATTAAGAACTGCATCCAAACTGAGTCTATTACTACTATTTATGTTTTAAATATCTAATAAATAGTTTGGGTTTGGTTTTTTTTTTTTTTTTCCCAATCCATTTGCTATGTTGTGTAGCTAAAAAATTGAACATTATTTCTGGCACTAGGAAATTTTTTTTTTTCCTAAAGAGTATCTCCACAGAAAGGTTTTTCTCCAAGCTGAGCTCTCAGCATTTAAACTGCTATGAGCTAACATGTGATAAAAATTCAATGTGTGTGCTTAACCACAGCACTAAGACATTCCTGATCTTCCAGTTTCTATTTGTCTTGATAACACTTTGTCCTAAGAATGCCTCAATATGGATTAAAAACACCCCACAGTAACAGCATAACTGATCCAAATCCCACTGGGGTACCACTCCAGATACAGTATTTTGTGCCACACCTCTTCCTTTAAAGTAAAACATCTCTATGATTCTAACTATAGGTTTAACCAAAGTACAACTCCTGCTCTGCTTCCTTTCAGCTAGAAGCATCCTGCTTCTTTAATTCACTTGGTATGTTTTAAAACATATTTGAGAGAACTGCTGGTGGATATCAGATGTAGGAGCCTGTAGTATGGTACAATACATCTAACAGATGGTAGCATTTCCAAGGTGGCTTTCAGCACTGGGCTCCTTTCTGCACAGATGTTGCCACCACCACCAGGTGGTGCCCCTGTGAAGCTGCAGCCGGCAAACGCCTGACGAGAGGAGGAGATGTGGCAGGGGCCACGGAACGGATGCTCATGAAATAAGAGAGTAGAATCAAGGGTTATAACACCAAGCTTTCCTCTGCCTCCATTCATTTGTCACTAAATGGTAGAGAGAGCTCTTGGAGTTCTTGCCCTTCCTCCTCCCATGTCACACTGTAGAAGTGATCCCACTTGCTATGAAGTAGATATGGCAAAAATAAAAGCTAAAAATACCACTCTCAAGGACTTTTCTCCTAGCAAGTGGACAAATCTCAAGGTTTCTCTTTAATGCTGTTTCATAACAGGCCTCTGAGCCCTTCACTAAAAAGATAAGCATGCATGCTGTGATGCCAAGTATGTTTGCAACATGGCTAATGATGCCCATGTAGAAATCTTGCCCTGTGAGAGATTCTGATTTAGATTTGTAATATTTAAAGAATTAGCAATGGTAAGTCCAGGAGTGACTTTGCAATTCTGCTAGGCCTTGGTTAGAGTACAGCAGACACTGTTACATTTATTTCCTTTCCTGGTTTCATGTAATTCTTCACTTTTGTTCAGGCCAGGTACAGAAGTGCTAAAATCTGCTCTCAAAGCAGCTCTGGCTCATGACAACCTGGAATAGCAAACAGATTTCCTGACAAGATTCAAGTAACTGTACAACTGAACCTGAAGGAATGAAATAAGTAGTAAGGCCAAGTTCTCCACTGCTCAAATACCAACCTCACAGCATTAGCTGCTCACCAGCATGGTTGTCTCAGTGGAAGCTATGATGAGCCTGATAGATTTCACAGCATCTTACAAACAAGCAGTGTTAATCTCTCATGACTAACACAGAAAAACAAGTTTCAGCTGCCTGTTAGCAAGGCAACCTTCAGCACACATTAGCTGAGTCTAGTTCAGGCAGAAAAATCACCTGTGCAAATGAAGAGCTATAGTGGTGCTTCAATCCAGCAGCTACTCATTTGTGGGGTGGGTGGGAGAACACAAGAGGGAAGGCAGAGAGGAGAAAGCAGATAGGGTAAATACACCAAGTAACTTGGAAAAAGCTACTTGACATTTATGACAAAACATTTTGACAATACCCTTCTTGCAGGCCACAGTAAATAACCCAGCAGCCCAAACTGTTTTGTGCTCTATTTTCACTCAGTCCCACTAACTCCTGTTTTAGGAACAGGGAAGACACAATGATCATGGCTCAACTCTCAAGCCTTACCCCAAGTCCTGCACTGCTCAGTAAAATCTGAGTTGCTGGGAGTTCAAAACTAGACACAACTTTAATTATCTGTGATATTATCTGTGTTATTTTAATACTTCCCCCCCCCATTAAATCACTTCCTGGCAGATCAGAACTGAAGGACTCTTCTGATCCAAAAGGCCTTTCTGGTGGTGGTGGATTTTTGTCACTTTCCACCGTTGCCTTTCAGTTGGGTGTAGCCTTGGGTGTTGCCTTTTTGTTACTTTCCACCTCTGCCTTTAAGTTGGTCTTTTCTCCACAGAATGGAGGAAGATTGCACAAGAAGTTAAGATAAACAACACAGGCAATTCGAGTTTGCAAGGAACAAAGGGTCAGGAAAAGAGACAGTATGGTGAGATTCTTCCTCCTCCCTCCCTCAAAAGGCAGAGGATGTTTAGCAACACAGAAATAATTTTCAGTGTTTTCAACAGATACCAGACTGAGAAATTCTTCCAGTGTCAGAGATGAGAAAAGGGAACTCCATGTCTGGAGCCATGACCAATCCTAGCAATGTATGCTCTGCCTCACTGTGCCACAGGACAGGTAAAAGAGATTTTTTTAAGTGACAAACAAGTCCTCTCACAAACCAGGAAGAGGGCAACAAATTATTGTACTGCATATCAATGAATAACTTTATTGCAGGTATGACCTCATGTTATCTCTTTATAATTCTGAGCATGGAACAAATCCAGCAGGTGCTTATTGCACCTATGATGACATAGACCTGTTTATCCAATTTTTTTATGTTAGTTAATCACAGAATGGTAAGGTTGGAAGGGACCTCAGAGATCACTGAGTTCCAACCCCCTGCCATAGGCAGGGACACCTCCCACTAGCACAGGTCACTCAAGGCCTCCTCCAACCTGGCCTTGAACACCTCCAGGGAGGGAGCAACCTCCCTGGGCAACCTGTGCCAGTGTCTCACCACCCTCACTGCAAACAACTTCCTCCTTACATCCACTTTCAATCTCCCCTCTGACACTTCAAACCCATTCCCCCTGTCCTGCTATTCCCAGACCTTGTCAATAGTCCCTCCTCAGCCTTCCTGTAGCTCCCCTTCAGATCCTGGAAGGCCACTCTAAGGTCTCCTGGAAGCCTTCTCTTCTCCATGCTGCAGAGCCTCAACTCTCTCAGCCTGTCCTCACAGCAGAGCTGCTGCAGCCCTCTCAGCATCTTGGTGGCCTCTTCTGGGCTGGCTCCAACACTTCCATGTCCTTCGTGTGCTGGGGGCTCCACAACTGCACCCAGGACTGCAGCTGGGGTCTGAGGAGACCAGAGCCAAGGGGCACAATCCCCTCCCTTGCCCTGCTGCCCACACTGCTCTTGCTGCAGCCCAGCACACAGTTGCTGTCTGAGCTGCACTCACACTGCAGCCTCATCTTGAGCTTTTCATCAGCCCAGACCCCCAGGGCCTGTTCCTCAGGGCTGCTCTCAGCCATTGCCCACCCAGCCTGGAGCTGTGCTTGGCATTGTGCCTACCCAGGTGCAGGACCTTACACTTGGCCTTGTTGAATGTCATGAGGTTGGCCTGGGCACAGCTCTGCAGCCTGTCCAGTTCCCTCTGCATGGATCCCTGCCCTCTAGCAAGTCACTGTGCCACACAGCTTGGTGCCATCTGCAAGGATGGAGCTTTTCTGGTTTGGGTCATGCCAGGAAACACAGCACACAGCTAAGATACAGAACCCCCCAAAGCAAAAAAATACCCCAAACAAAATGTCCTTAATCTGCAGTTGTAACATAGGAAGCACTCTACAGCTCAAAGAGAAGGCTTGGCAGGCTTAGTACTGCTCAACAAGTGTACTCCCTTAAGGGCTTGTTTACAGTTAGGATTTGGGGAAACACTCCTAATTCCAGTGGAAAACAAAGATTTCCAAAGCAGCAATTGAGGATCACAACCCTCAGCCAAATTTTGATGACACAGATTCCTCAAACCAGATAAAAAAAAAAATAAAAAAATCCCAAACTCTAAACCGGAAGGAAAACAAAAGAAAAGAAGAGAGTAGGTGGAAGCAGAGGTGGAGCTGTTGTGTGAGCTGTCAGAATGCCCTGCACTGCTCTGGACAAGATTGACAGGAATTGTTTAAGGCATCTCCAGGCTTCTTCCTGTTGGTGTTTTTCATGGCTGACCTCGGTTCTGCAATTCTCACACCCTTTCCCAAACAACCAAGCCTTCATTTTTTTGGATTTATGGCTGGATTCCTCTTTTCTCCCCTTCCCCCCACCCCAGGATGTGGAGAGGGTCAAAGTGACAGGAAGTGAATGACTACTATCAAATATTTATCACCTCCAATTACATTAGAAGGTGGAGTAGTCATTTGTGATTTTAGTGATAAAATTAATGAAGTAAATAGTCAGAGCTTGGCAGAGGGCCTTTATTTCAGCAGGGACTGAAATTAATGAGGTAGATCAATGGTCAGCACAAGCCAATGGCTCACTGGAGGCAGGAACCACAGCACCAGTGGCCTTGACCTAGCAAGTTTTAGGCAAACTACCCACAGGATGTCCATAAACCAAGGAACAATGCATCAAATCTCACTATTGTGTTCTGTAATGGATAGGTGCAGCTCACTTGGAAGCTGATTCAAGGACACTGACTACAGCAGACATATTTAATGATCAGGGTAACTTTTAATGGGCCACATAAACCCACCCAATACAGGAACAAAACTTAACCTGTTGGGTTTAAGTACTTCTGACTGTTTGGGAAGTGATTATAGATACACTTCATTTGCACTTCAGTACATGTTGGTGTTTCTAGGGTTAGCCTGACTATCAGAGCAGAGAAAGATAGAATCTTACTGTGAATATAGAAAGGGTTTTCAAGAGGATTTCCTACACAACTTGAAACAGCTCAAGATTAAGGACAAAAATCTGTGGTTTCCACACCAACCAGGATTTTATCAGCAAGGAGGAAGCTCTATTCAAATTGCCAGCTGAGGCACCACTGGGAAACACTAAGGTACAAAAGGATATCAGATATCATTTCCTTCTGCATTTGTCAATCAATTTAGCATAGATAAATGTTATGAGGGAGCAAACATCCACAAATTAAATATTCTCCAATACCTTGAAGAAATCTTTGTTTTGGTGGACACCACTTTAAAAACCACACAAGAGTCACCAGGAATGCAGTTCATGGATCTGCCTTTCCTCTACTGCTTGCAAGGGCAGCCCAGACACAGCCTTACCAGGGCAACAAATTCCAGTGGAGGCTTCCTCAAGCCTCTGGCTTCCTACCTCACCCCTGCCCACACTCCAGAAGCACAGCCTGGATGCTCAGCTTTTGGCTCCCCTGGATGGAGAGCTGATAATCCTGAATTCTAACTGCAGAGCCCTTCCTGCTCTTTCACTCAAACTTCAAGGTCACAATGGTCCCTTTTGGCTCCACATTGTATGAATCCTCTCCCTCTAGACAGCCACTTCCCCTTTGTCCGGGTGGGGTAATGAGTCACCTACCTCTGTGAATCAGCAGAACCTGCTTAACCCTTTCCCAGAAGTGGGACAGCTGCAAAGAGAGTAGTGTTCAGTCAAACATTATTGCCAGGAAAAAAGGTGGAAAGAGCCTGCAAGGAAAGATTTAGAGAAGCTGCTTCTGTTAAAGGCAATTTTCAGAGGCCACTCTGGAATGTTGTATCCAGTTCTGAGCCACTCAGTTCAAGAAGGGCTTCAGGGAACTGCTTGAAATAGTCCAGCAAAGAGCCACAAAGCTGCTGCAGGCAGTGGAACACCTCCCTGTGAGGACAGGCTGAGGGGAGCAGAGGAGCCTGAAGGGTGACCTCATTCCTGGCCATAAAGATGTGCAGGGCAGTTGGGAGGACAGAGCCAGGCCCTGCTCAGGGATGTCCAGTGACAAGGGGCAATGGGTGCAAGCTGGAGCAGAGAGGCTCCACATGAACAGAAGGAAAAACCTTTCCCCTGTGAAGGTGCCAGGGACTTCTATGAGAGTCCTCAGGACATGGTGGTCTTAGGTTTATGATTGGACTCAACTGATCTTAGTGGTCTCTTCCAACCCAAACAATTGTATGAAACAAAGCCACAGGCTTCTCTGCTTGTCTGTGTGAGTCAGGTTGCAGAAACTTTCTCAAAAGCCCCATTTTATAAATATGAAAAGTGACACCACCACAAGATAGGAAAAAAAAACAGTCAAATGAGGATGCTCTGTAGGCCAAGGTCCCCATTTCAAAAGAGCAGCAAGCAGAGAAACCAACTACAGTAAGGCACTGATTAATAGGAGAAAAACAAGACAGAATAAACATTGTTTGAGCTTCCCTGAGCTCTGAGAAATAACTACCACCTGATGTGGTGTATTTGCATTCAAACGGGTGCGCTCTGCAGAGCTGCTATTGTGCATATTTGGTGCCATGTTTATTTAAAGGCTCACCAAAAGAAAAAAGCCAACCAACCCACTTCAGTTGCCTGAGAATGGTGTAATTGTGGTCAGATGGCATGATTTAATCTGAACTTTTGCCCAGCAGTTCTCCAGTATGTAATAGATCATTTAGAGGAGCATGTAAGCGGAACAGCACCCAGGGAGCCAAATGGAAAGCAGCCTTGTCCCACACGCTGAAGGTGTCATAAAGCCCTGCCTCTGCACTTGGCTGGCTGGAGCTGCTCAGGGACTGTGGTGAGAGCTGGGCAGTGCTTCAGAACTGCTGCTCTCCAGGCTCAGAACAATGCCGAGTTCAAGAAGACATTTCCCTGTAGGCCTGCTTGCTGCTGACTCTTGTGCCTTTCTGCCACCCCCAAACAAAACACCAGGAAATTTCCTCCCTGCCCCACCTGGGGCAGCTTCAGCCTCTTTTACTACCTGCTCCTGGGTCATCTAGTCAGCAGCTGTATTTATGTAGTTATTTGATGTTGCAAATTTCTCCTTCTTAAGCCAGATTTCACTCTAGAAGCCTAATGCACCTGATAAAACAGAAGCGTTTAAGTATTAACTAAAGGGAGGTTGTAGCCAGGTGGGGGTCAAGTCTATGATTCTATAATTTGGGCAACCGATGAACACAAATCCAATGAAATACTCTTTACCCAAGAAGAAAGCTTCTGATCCCTCCACACTGGACATGAACTGAGGTTTCCACTCTATTTTTCTCTGGAAAGATTTAGTCAGGCCCAGGATTCTCTGAGTGAAGTATTCCTATATAAAAAAAAAATAGATAAAACCCTAATGTGTGCTGTGAAAGGGGAGCTTGTTCTTCAGTGACATTATAAAAGAGCCCTGAATTTGCTTTAGTACACATGGGATCTTGTTCAAGCTGAACACAACTCCAGTGAGCAGGCCTGAATTTGCCCAAAACTTGATGAGCACCAAGGACAGAGAGGGCTACAGGGAGGACTGAGAGAAGAGACACCAGTGGCGGTTTTAAGTTAGGACTCTCATTATTGGCTCTGCCAAGCGCCACTTAACACTTCCCTTATTCCCTTAACTGAACGATCCTCTCTCTGTCACAGCTGAAAAGTCTTGCCAGAGGCTCACACGGCAGCTTTTCACACCTCTTTTAAGATGCCCAGGCTCCTCCTGGGCAGCCAGCACCATTTCAGTCCATGCATAGAGGCTGCAGTGCGATTTGCCACGTGGTGGCTGCGCATGTTTAAGGCAGGTTTCTGCAGGAATTGGGGGAGGCAACAGAAATAAAATCACCAATTGCATGAGCACAGATCAAGTAGAAATACTGCTTAGAATTCCCCCCACCCCCCCACCCCATCCATCCAGCTTCACTGAATACCAGCTTCGGGCATCTTAAGTTTCTCTTCCTGCTGCTCCCCACCTAGAGCCTTGCACAACACAGAGGGGCTCATGTGACTGCATGTCACAAGAGGTCAGCTGGGCTGAGGCAAGACAGAAAAGTTAAGGAATCAGAGCAAAAGATTAAGAAAATGTCCTCAGTATCCCAGCTCTCAAAAAAAACAGCTGCAGCAAAGAGACAGCAAGAGAAAAGCACAGACTCTGAACGGAGCACAGCACTTCTGCAAGACAACAGCTCCCAGTTTCTTTCCTGACATGAAAGGAAAGCTACCACAAGGTCGTGGCATGCAGGGAGAACAACCAGTGAGGAACACATCAGAGCTCTTCAATTATTGCTTGTACTGTCTCAAATGCTTCGAGGCAGAATTTAGCCTGCCGAGGCACACTGAGCCCCGGCAGTGCTGGCGCTGAGGCGGGACAGAGCCCCGGCAGTGCTGGTGCTGAGGCGGGACAGAGCCCCGGCAGTGCTGATGCTGAGGCGGGACAGAGCCCCGGCAGTGCTGGTGCTGAGGCGGGACAGAGCCCCGGCAGTGCTGGTGCTGAGGCGGGACAGAGCCTCGGCAGTGCTGGTGCTGAGGCGGGACAGAGCCCCGCCAGTGCTGGTGCTCGGCAGGACAGAGCCCCGCCAGTGCTGGTGCTGAGGCAGGACAGAGCCCCGGCAGTGCTGGCGCTCGGGCAGGACTGAGCCCCGGCAGTGCTGGTGCTCGGCAGGACAGAGCCCCGGCAGTGCTGGCGCTCGGGCAGGACTGAGCCCCGGCAGTGCTGGCGCTCGGGCAGGACTGAGCCCCGGCAGTGCTGGCGCTCGGGCAGGACTGAGCCCCGGCAGTGCTGGCGCTCGGGCAGGACTGAGCCCCGGCAGTGCTGGCGCTCGGGCAGGACTGAGCCCCGGCAGTGCTGGCGCTCGGGCAGGACTGAGCCCCGGCAGTGCTGGCGCTCGGGCAGGACTGAGCCCCGGCAGTGCTGGCGCTCGGGCAGGACTGAGCCCCGGCAGTGCTGGCGCTCGGGCAGGACTGAGCCCCGGCAGTGCTGGCGCTCGGGCAGGACTGAGCCCCGGCAGTGCTGGCGCTCGGGCAGGACTGAGCCCCGGCAGTGCTGGCGCTCGGGCAGGACTGAGCCCCGGCAGTGCTGGCGCTCGGGCAGGACTGAGCCCCGGCAGTGCTGGCGCTCGGGCAGGACTGAGCCCCGGCAGTGCTGGTGCTCGGCAGGACAGAGCCCCGGCAGTGCTGGCGCTCGGGCAGGACTGAGCCCCGGCAGTGCTGGCGCTCGGGCAGGACTGAGCCCCGGCTGACACCTTCCAAGTGGAAAGGTTCTGCACCTTACAAATGTCACAGAGATCAGTTGGTACCCGTGTGAGGCAACAACCTACTGACTAATGTCACCAATCACAACTGTGGTCACAAACTTGTAGGCAAATTGTGGCCTGGTTTCACACCTCTGAGAGATCCTTGAGCTAAGTCCCATGCTGCATGGTAGAACACAGCTAAATGGCACTACCAAGGCCGCAAGAACCTACAGGATGTGCAGGGGATCAGACCCAGCCAGCACAGAGTTAGGAGGGGCAGGTCCTGCTTCACCAACCTGATCTCTATGAGCAAGTGACTGCCTGGTGGACATGGGGCAGGCTGTGGATGTAGTCTCCCTGGACTTCAGCAAGGCCTTTGACACTGCCATAGCAAACTCCTGGCCAAGCTGGCAGCCCATGGCTTGCACAGGGGCACTCTGAGCTGGGTCAGGCCAGGCCCAGAGAGGGGTGGTGAGTGGTGCCACATCCAGCTGGCAGCTGTCACTTGTGGTGTGCCCCAGGGATCAGGATGGGCCCAGTCCTGTTTCATATCTTCACTGATGATCTGGATGAGGGGATTGAGTGCCATGGAATTAATTAGAAGGGTTAAGTGACACGTTGGACTCTCTCTCAGAGCTCTTTTTCAACCTGGTTAATTCTGTGATTGAAGAAACATTAAGTTCCAACTAGGAGCCATCAACTGCCACATTTGCATAAAAAAACAACCCAGAAAACCCCTAAACCTGATGTATTATGTCTTAAACCAGAGACACTAACACACAGCCATCCCCTGGCAGGACCCCTCAAGCAGGAAGTGCAGAGCAGTCACCAGTGCCAGGTCTTACAGGGAGAGAAAGCAGTCTGAGGCCACGGGAGAAGGGTGCGGCTTTGCAGGGAGGTATGGGGAGCAGGGAACAATACAGAGCTGACAAATCCAATCCCTTGCCTTTCATCAGGAAACAGCAGCCAGCTTCCTTATTACCAGCTGCCTGGGCAACTCATTTAAGCTTCTTGGGAAAGCAGAACAATTAAGCTGGGAGTAACCCCCTTGGAACAGAAGAGATGCAGCACACTTGCTTCTCCCTATCTGAACAACTCCACAAAGGAGGGTTAAAGAAAGGTGACCTTTGATTTAGCCCTGCTGTGGTCAGTGCTCTTTGAATTGTTCCATGAGTGGAGAAGAAGAATAAAAATGCCCTCCAGCACTATCAAAGGAAGCTAAACCAAAGGCTGGCCCATTTCACAGCTCCACATTTGTTCTACCACAACTGAACATCAGCAGCAGTGAACAGGCTGGATGACTTCACAGCTCAGCAGCCTCCTCACTTGAAATTCAGCACAGAGTAACTGTCAGCTTTTTTTTTGGCCCAAATTACCATTTTGCTGAATTCTTGATGCATCCCAAGAAGCCTGCTGAGGACTGCTGGGTTCTCCCAGCTTGTTCTTACCTGGGAGGTGGTAGAGCCAGACAACTTTTGGGCAGTTGATGATAGTTCCTGGATTGGAGCTCCTTTCACTCTTTGGCCAACAAATTCAGGCTGTCACAGCCTCCCCACTCACCAATACCAAAAGCAGCATTTCACTGTCTGAGAGCTGAGTGGATGCATCAAGTGAAACGAAGACATAAATAAATGCCAGCATTTTGTGCTCTCTCTTAAGAGCCTTGAATTAGGAAAGTCACAGCAGGCTCACAGTTTTCCAGTCTAATCCTTTTAAAAATGAGTTTGCAAGAGCATATGCAAATATTTACCCTCAGTCTAGTTGTGAATGCTTTAGCAGGGTGTTTCACAGGGAGGCAATTGCTTCTCTCCCTGTTTCCTGAAGAGTTTACAACCTCCACTAAAGCTCCAGAGGTTAAACCCTCACCTGGCCCAGCCTGCTCTGAGGGAGGGGAGGCAGCCCAGCAGGAAACTCTCTCAGGCTTACTGCTCTCCCACTTTCACCCTCCACTTGGTGCTGAAAAAGGCTTGGGCAAAGGACTTCTTGATTTTCCTCCTTCCCCTCCAAAAATAAAATCAAATATACAAATTTACTGTAAAAACTCCTGGATTTTAACTCTCAAGAGAGCAATTTCAATTGCCTTCTCTGTAATTACATCCAACCTTTTAACAGCTGATTACAAAGTATTTTTTAACCATGTGCTTCAAAGAAAATTGAATTACTCTTACCTCTGAGCAACACCCCCAAATCACCACTTTTACACCTGCAATCAGTTCTGCTCACTAATATTTATATTTGTGCTTGCAAATCAGGGAAACATCCCCAGTATTTGTGCTTGCAATTAGCACTGCCTGCAGTGAGAGGGAGGCTGATTTGAACAAATTAAGTAATAAAACCCAAAAGCACAGCAGGGAAGGACTTTCTGGAACAGCTTTAAGCCATCTTGAAGTATTACATGACAAGTATCTTTTAGCATGAACAGGCAGCTGGGTAATCTCAGAGGGAGCTGCTTTAACAAGAAACTCAGGGTGACACTGAGATGCAGGCAAGAAACTGTAAGCAGAAACAGGGAGCAGGAGGTGTCCTGAGGGTTCTGATGGAGCTGAGGGGAGTGTGGAACTGGATGATTCATCTGACATGGCCTCCTCTGGTCTCTTGGCTCAGCCTGGCACAGGGCACTCCGAGTTTTTCAGCTTTACATCAAGACAGTTCTTGCCCTGATGGGGTACACTGCATCTGCCTGGGAGAGGGGCATGCTAGCATGCTCACATCCCACACAGCCTTCAAAGTACACAATGCACAGGTCAGGCAGCAAGCAGAGACAGAATCAAGAAGAGGATTAGCTGCAATCCTACCTGACCTCAGCTCTGATGTGCTGCTCCAAACTGTCAGGCTGGCAGTACAGCCAACTTTCTGCTTTGCCTCCTACCTACAGTGCAGTGCTGGAAGCAGAGATTCAGCCATGCTCTACAGGTGAGAAGACTAAAAAAAAGAAATCTATCACCTCAGAGTCATCTCTGATGTTCAAGCAAACATCAGTTGTTAGGAGGGCTCTTACTTCTGTGTCATTTTTGGTAATTCTCAGGGAAAAAATGAAGAGCAAAATACTTTACTTACTGTCTAAACTGCAAGAAGAATCAGCTAAAACCAGGGGTCTGTGCCAAGATCATTTCTCTTGCCACAGAGCCCACTTTGCATCTTTCCCTAACACACTTTAAGCTGGAGGAGTGACTGCTTCCACTGTGTCACTGAACATATGTGCAACCAAAAGGAAGCTTTGGATTAAGGGAGCAAAACATGTGCTGAAGGCTCAGAGTGTTTCTTCAAAGCCACAAAATGCCAAGTGCAGATTTCTCTTCTAGATCACACTCTCTGTGGGGCAACAAATTTCACAGCATTAAAACCAGCTCAATATGGAGCAATGGAACAATCCAGCTGAAATAAACACCAGCAAACAGTTATTTGTTGGTTTATTTAAGCAAACACAAAACCATTTGCAAGTCTCATTAGGTTTGCAGAACTTTCTTTTTGTTTTGTTTTTTTTTTTTACCTTTTACCAAGTCTCTTTATCTCCCAGCAGCTGAACAGGTAGAGAAGCAAAGAGAGTCACAGCATCACAGGATGTTAAGGGTTGGAAGAGACCTCTGGAGATGAGCCAGTCCAACCCCCAGTCCCTTCTTGAAACAGTGTTCAAAAAGCTTCAAAAGAACAGTGCAGCTCATTGGAATGGACACATACAAAGAGGTATTTTTTTGCTCCAGATGTATGTAACCATATTTAAATAGAAGTGGGAGAAAGCTTTCCATTTGTCTAGGGAGATTTTTGCAGTAGGCCAGGAGACATAATTATGGGGAGACTGCTAAAGCATTTAGAAAGATAAAGTTTATTGGCCTGAGCTCTAGGAAGAGAGGTTTTAGCCTTTTTAATTACTGTTACACAGTCTCCTCATTTCAATCTGACAGCACACAGGGACCTCAACATGTCATTTACTCTCACAAAAGGCTTTAAGACACTGCCAGAACTGTGAAGTAAATACCAGGCTCCCTAAGGTGAATGGCAGATTAGAGGGAAAGAAAAGGCTACCACCAGACCCAGGGAAAGCAGCAAACAGCTGTTTGGCTCATCCAAGAATCCTGAAGAAAAATGAAACAAACAGCTCCCAGTCCCTGCTGGGATCTCCTACCAAGCACACAATTAAAACTTTTAGGAGTGAAAAAAGTGAACCATCAATCACAGCTATGGCTTTTGGAGTGTGCACTGGATCAGAACAAGTTCTTTGCTAATTTATTTCAAAGACAATACTTGAGCCAAAAAGTGACCCAGCTGCTGGGGCCAAGACTTAAGAGACCTTGTTCACCAGAGGGGCAAACGAAGGGCATTTGTGCTTTCAACTACCTTGTCCAGTATTCACCTTTAACCTCAGCAGCAGCTCTACCCAGAGACACCCCAATTAAAAGCCTCCCCCCATTCCTTCAGGGACATTGTTCCAAGTTCTACATGAAGCATACAGCAGAAACTTTCCAAACCTCACACACGACCCAGGTGGAGCTTTCCAAGGTGTTTGTCAGGCAGACTGCTGCGCTTCCACCTGAACTTAAACCCAACACTGATGTGCTGCTGATGTTCAACGAAAACAGCTGGAGATGGATGAGCAAACGGTCAGATGAAAGATACCAAAATGTCAGACAGCCTACCGACTGTTGTTGCCATGAGATCCAACAGTCAACATCAGTCTGATAAGCTATCCGACAGGATGGTAGGGCCATGGAGATGTCACGACGCTTGCCAACACAAGAGCACATTCAAGCAGGATGCAACAAAATTGGTGCTCTCACACCTTGCTCCACATCTGCCCTAACCTAACACAGGGATAAAGCTAATCTAAGCCAGAGCAAGACCTAACCTACTTCGTACTCACAAGCTTCCTTTTTTGATAACCTTAATTGAATTCTATGAGTCTATGAAGAAAGGCAAATGAATTCTTGGTACTTACCCCTAGGATAAAAATAAAACCCCAGTGGTTCAGAGGTTCTCAGAGCAGTTACACAGACCCCGTGGGATGGATATCTACTTACTAAAGAGGAAACATCTAATAGTAGCTGTGCTCAAGGACATGGACCTGGACCGCACACCCATTCATAACAGTGCTTTTAAAACAGCTGAAAAGCCTAAGGTTAAGGTCCTCTGAAAGGTTCTCTGCACCATGGCTGGCTTTGGGATCAAATCTGTTGTCAGCTGGATTCTTTCCCCCCACCCTCTCCTTCATTGCCTCTGCTGCTGCCAGCAGTGGAAACCATCTGAGGAGAATTTATGATAACCAATACTGGCAGCTATTTAACTCTCCTCTTTTAACCATGCTTCAAGCAAGTGACATCCTTCCTACTTCCTTCTGCTAAATAAGAAGTTCTTAGGAGAACAAAAAAAAAGAACAAGAACAAAAAAGAACAAAGGGTTTCAGCACCATTCGTGCAGGAAGGATGAGTAAAGCATGAGGTTCATGGGATTAAAGCTTAATAAAGGAGCTAAAAGGAACTGAGCATACAAAAGACAGATAGGAAAAGAAACAGCTTTAAAAAGACTGACACAAGAAATTCTGGAATGATCAAAGATGCCTTTATAAAGTTTTATCTTCACTTCATTCTAAATATACAGAATAAAAAAGGTCAGCTTCAGCATTTGGACATCAATCATCTCTGCTAACATGAAGTTTAAGAGGGTGGCTTGTCCAACCAAGAGCACGTGCAATGCAATGGGACACCAGAGGAGTCAGACGGAACAGCCTCGCCACGAGGGGACATGCAACAGTTTGTATCCCACCTGTGTTCATTTATATACAGTTTGATGGCCTTAAAAAGTTATGGAAGAGGGGAAAAAGAAGAAAAAAAAAAGGCATAACAGCCACCCTTTGAAATTAGAAGTTACCCTTAGGTCAGCAGGAGTTAAATCAGGAAAATGGAGAGTATTAAATCATCAGTTTCGGAAGTAACTTCGGTGGACAACACTTGTGGTTAGCTAACATCACCCTGCCCAACCTGCAGAAGGCAGCTGGGACCTGCAAAGCTTTCACTCCTTACCTTCACAAGTTTGTCAACGAAACATCAGCCCCAATCAGCCAAATTACTTTCCAAATTAAATTAAAACTCGTGGAAGTTGGAAGTCTGATGTTAAAAAGTTTTCCCCATTCTCAATAACGCTGATTTTTGTTTTGTTTTGTTTTTTTCTTTTAGACATGTGGAAAGAGGAATTTCATTTTCCCTGTCTGCTGAAAGCCATTCCAAGGGGGGCTTTCCCGAGCTCATTTGGTTTTTTCTTCAGAGTACATCTTCTGTTGCAGTCGTTTGGCATAGCTCTGGGCCATGGAGTTGATTATAGATAAGATAAAATAACAAACCATGAAAATCACCAATTTTTCAAACATCCAGGAGAGCCAGTTTTCCCCCTGGGGAGACAAAACAGAAGGGAGGGAAAATTAAGATTAGGAGAGAGCAGGGTGGATGGAACAGTTTCCATTTGCTGTGTGCAAGGGAAGAGCTTAACCTATTTTTATTAACTAATTAATCAAATTAAGAACAGGAACTGACAGGATCCCTGCAGGTTCCCCTGTGAAACTGACTTGAGTCCCTTGAAAGACAATGCCAGAGGCTTTGCCAAAGACACGGCGAGGCAGCTGAGGAATCCTCCAGCCTCATCAGCCTGCTCCTGATTTATTGTTCCCGGCATCGTTTCTTCTTTACTAACAAAGTTCAGAATTAGCAATCCCTGACTGTCGCTCCCTGTCGTGCTCATCGCAAAGAAAACGATCAGGCCATCGGCAGGCAACGTTCTTCTCCTCAACTCCTATATTGTGTGAGCTCCCCATTAGGACTGGATCCTTGGTGTCCCCAGGAGTTAACTTCGGCAGCCTCACTTCCAGCCTTTTCCTTGCAACTTGGATTCTGTGTTTGTCAAAGGAGGGCAGCAATGCACTGCACAAAAATTACTCCAGCGTGCACAAAAGGAATCTGCATATTTAGTTAGCTCAGCCTGATCCTCCCTGGTGGAGTCTTTTGTGGTAAGAAACGGGCAAAGAAGTATTTTTAAGAGCTAGAAGTATTCCATGTGAAATCTGAGTCAGATGAATGGATTTTATCTACAAATGCTTTGCTCTCTGAAGGAATTTCACGTCCAAGTTTCTCTGTCCCCATTGAAAAGTCAGAATATGTCTTTTGAAACACTTTCTTTTTTTTTTGGGGGGGGTTGTTTTTCTAAAATGCTTCTTCAGCAGGAAAGGACACTCCTGCCCCTTAGTACCGGCTCTAAACGCTGCGTTTTAATGTCCCTTTCAAACACTCCAGGCTCGGGGATTTTCTCTTATTGCCCATCAAGCCCTAGATCCCCCTGGCTCCTGAAGCACTGGTGCTGCACACCCATACCATTTCACAGGGAAATGCAACTTCTCTTTCGGCTTCAATTTCTCTTTCCAAACAGGCAGCTAACAGAGACAAGACTTTAGATCCTGCTGCATACAATTAGAGTTATTACTTTTAATTCCCAGGTTTTCAAAATGAGTCCCAGATTTAATTCCCAGATTTTCAAAATGAGATTTTTATGTTTCCCTGGGCAAATCTTTGGAAAACAGAAAGGAGAGTTACATTGGTAAAGCTGATAAAGCAAAAGACAGCTAGAAAAGGGGGAAATTAACTGGGGAGAAGGGAGGGAAGAAGGCAAAGAGGGAGGCAGAGAAGTTCTTACCTGTGGCATGCCACTGTCAGATTTGTGGTGAAGTTTTATCCTCTGAGCTTCCAAATATTCTTGAAATGGCTTCTGAAGAGAAGGACCTATACTTGGAATAGCACTGATGCAAAGTTCATCCCAGAGAACACGACAAAATAGGGGAGAAAAAGGAAAAAAAAAAAAAGAAAACAAAACCATTTTTTTTTTTTCCCCCCAAACTTACCACTTTGACCTAAACAGAACAAAGTTCAGACTGAGCTATAGCTCAGCAGGGCATTGCTACTGGAGAAACCAGATCACACCAAAATAAAGTGCATTTCATCTTTTTATCTGCCACTTCAGAAAGGGAAATTGTTTCCCCAGATCCTCAAAAAGTGCTTCAAAAGAAAAACCTTTCCGAGCAAAGCAGTGACACAGCAGCCTGCTGCTAGCAGAGAAAGAAGCTGTGAGCTGGAGCATTTCCTTAGAGCCCAGGAGAAGGCAGCCGGGGCAGCGCTGAAAATCAAATGAATGACTTCTCAGAAGTCCCACATTTATCACCAGCGGTTCCTGTAAGAACTGGTTTGAACCGATTAATAAGGAAATGACTTGTGCTTGTGTCATCCCTCGGTTAAAAAAGAAACTGCTCGCCCTATGACTTGCCCTATCTCCTCAGAGCAGCCGGCCCCCTTCTCCAACTAAGTCCTTATTAGGACAATCTGTGCGTCATCCTTACCCAAAAAGAATGCATTAGCCAATTCTGCAGGCGCCTCCCACAAGTCAGTGATTAACACAAAGGAACAAAGGAGGAACTATGAACCCTCTCCTGAATCATGCCACGGTTTATGGCAGATGACTCGCACAAAAGCTGCGATACATTGCTGAACACCTTGTGCCTGCCTTAAGGCTGGAAAGAGCAGAGTTGGGCTTCGGGAACTCAGAGCCCTCTCCCAGCTCTGCGGCGCGAAGGCGCTGGACAGGCTCGCAGCAGCCTCTAGCTTCCTGCAAGCGCCACAGCTTGTCCTGACCTGAGGCTGAAACAAGCGCGGGGACTCCTGGCCGTCTGCACACACACAGCGCTGCTCTGCGGCAGCTCCGAGGACCTTTCATAACTGTCGAGACACTGTAAACCTCCCCAGACCGAAATATTACACAGGAGAAATCACCACTACTACCCCCAGCAGCTGAGCCGGCACGGTGAGAACACCAGCACGACCCACAACCTCCCACGTACAGAACACCAGCACGACCCACAACCTCCCACGTACAGAACACCAGCGCGACCCACAACCCCCCACGTACAGAACACCAGCACGACCCACAGCCCCCCAGCTCTCATCCATGTACAGAACACCAGCAAGACCCACAGCCCCCCAGCTCTCATCCACCTTCAGACACCAGCACCATCCACAGTTCCCCAGCTCTCATCCACCTTCAGACACCAGCACCATCCACAGCTCCCCAGCTCTCATCCACCTTCAGACACCAGCACCATCCACAGCTCCCCAGCTCTCATCCACCTTCAGACACCAGCAAGTCCAGCATGGCAGAGCCCCCACTGCTGATGAACACATTTGAAAGAGAATCGAGATTGAACTTTTTTTTTTTTTAGTTGGCTGGTTTTAATTTTATTTTAAGGTCTGCATTAAAACCCCAAACAGCTACATTTCAACCCTTCAGTTCTGCTTCTCCACACTTCAAGCAGGGCTCAGTAAAAACACACCTCACACACTCAGACACACAGAGAGCTTTGCAAACGATCATCTCCTCTCTCAGTGAGGGCAGAAAGGCTGCAACTCAAAATCTCAAACACCGACAATGATTTCAGTCTCCTGATCTGACACAACATTCCCTTTGCCAGGCTAAGGCCCAGCGAAAAAATAGCAACTTTCTAATCCCAGGAATTTATGGAAATGCAAGAAACAAAGTACCTCACCTTCCTCAGCTAAATTTCTTCCTTCAGTAGCCAGGGGCAACTCATTTCTTGGGAGCGTATTTCCAAGGACAAGATTGTTTCCCTCATGATTCACCAGCACCATGGTGCAAAGGGGTGAGTAAATTCTGTGTCTGGGCAGGTAACATTTCAGAAAGAAAAGAAAGAAGCGGCAAGCACCCAAGGGCTGCTCCAGACACCTCACACACTGCAGTACAAAACTCTACAACCGAGCTGGGCGCCTGTCAGCCTCTACAACCGAGCTGGGCGCCTGTCAGCCTCTACAACCGAGCTGGGCGCTTGTCAGCCTCTAAAATTGCTTTCTGGGGCTTCAGAACCATCCCTCAGGAGGCTGACGACTTGTGCTGGAAGCTCTCTGAGCCACTCGCTGATCGGCAGGAGTCACAGTTTGAAACATGAGTTACATTCTGAGGTTTCTTTTCTTTTTCTGCCCCCCCCCCCCATGGCACTTGGAAACCTGGAAAAGCTCCTGATAGGTAATAGTTTACTTTTAAACTTCTGCATGATTATGAAATGAGGAATATTTCTATGAGGAGAGATGAATGATTAACAGAAGGGTTCTTCAAATGCCTCCATTTCTGTCTGAAAGCTGAACTAAGTGCCCAGTTAGCACGAAACAACAGAACAAAGACATGAAAGCAAACATCAGACAGCTCGAAGAGATCCTGGTGCATCAACACTGGTTTATATTTTTTTTTCCCCAATTATTCAGCTCTTCTTACTCTTTTGTGAGCATGATTGAGAATGAAGTGCACAACATTCACTGTATTAAAGCTAACTGAAGAGCTGCAAGATCTTGAATGCAAGGACCTTGGCTTCTAAAAGTCTGCAATTATTTTGCACATTCACAGAGGCTTTAATGCTGAAGAAAAAAAAATAATCCTAAAAGGCAGCATACATTTAAGCAAAGAGTAGAAGGAAATAGAGTAACACCTACAAAATCTTGAATTCACAAGAAGAAAACTCTTGAAATCCCATTTCAGTGGGACATTATCAGTTCGACAAAACTCCATCAGGCAGCTAACATTTGTCACCTAATATCCAAAGCAAAGATGTAATCTTAGATCTAAAAGTCTCAGAAAGCAGTTTTTGTTTCAAACCAAGTGAGTGGTATCCCCACCCTAGTGAAGTCCAACTCCCTAACCCTGCTCTTCTGAAAGCAGGAGGAGGAAAGCCTGCAGCACAAAATTTCAAGGTTTAGACTCAAAGCAGACACAGGTAGAGGCAGAAGGAACAGATGAGAATTTTGCACCCCTCAGCAACAGACTTTAAGTTACATCTTCAAGAGTGCTGCACCTCCAGAGTCTAGATGCAAACCACAGATCCCACTTCAGCAGGGAAGATGCTGGAAGATAACCCTGCAGAATTATCTAACCTTAATTCCTTGCATTTTCCTTTGAGAATCAGAACCATTGTCTTTCAAAATACCGAATATGAAAGAGTAAGAAAAATAAAAGGCCCTCGGTGCACAACAAAACTCAGCTCATCCATGCTTTGTAGTCTCTATCTGCCAAAACAAAACACACACAAAAAAACCCCAAACACACACACACACAGCCTGCCCTCCCTTCTTAAAGGCTTAAACTGGAAGTCTCAGTGAGCTGCTTAAGATTCCCGTTAAAAAAAAGAAAAAAAAAAGAAAAAAAAAAAAAGAAAGAAAGAAAGAAAAATTTAAAAAAAAATCATTCAGCAGAAGGTGTCAAAAGGAGCACCCAAACAGACTGCACCACTTGCTGTCCTTGTTAGGAATTTTGCAGTTAGCAGCAAGAAGGATTTGCTCTTAGGAAGAGAGGTGCTGCTGTCCTTGTGTGTTCTGTCCTTTCAACATTTACTTGAAAATCAAAGACAAGTTTTTAATCAAAATAATTCAGGGAAAAAAAAAAAAAACAACCAACTTTGTATATTTTTTTAAATTACTTTTTTTTGGGGGGTAGGGGAAAAGAAAAACCTCTCTAAAGAAATGCAGATTGAAAAGAAATTTTAGGAATGGTTCGACACCAATTTCTGCTTTAACTGATGCCAGTTCTCTGCTAGAACAGAACAAGATTTCACAAGGAATTGAAACTGAAAAAAAAAAGACTCCCCCCTCCCCCCAAAAAAATTGCACTGGCCTTGGGGACAGCCTAAATTCATTAAAATCATAGATCTCAGTAAAAAACATTCCTTACTTTTTAATACTCCAACACCTATTAAGAATTTTCACTGTAGAAAACACTGCTGAAGCCTCTTTACAGAAGGTAATAGCTGGTGTCTGGATTTAAATGGGTTATTAACTGATGGCTTATTATCATTATAATAATTATTCAAATATTATTAAACGATTTTTATTCATTCAGTTTATTATTATGTTTATTATTGTTTATTAAATTTATTATTGTTTAATAAGTTTATTATGATTACTGTTTAAGTTTATTATGCTTGCTGTTTATTAAGTTGCTTCTTAAGTTTATTCTTATTTTAATTGGGTTTATTATTTATATGTTACTATTTGTTATTCTTTGCTATTATACAGTGAAGATTTCATTATTATTATATTACTGTGTTTTTATTATTTTGATGTTTATTATACACTATTATTAATATTTTCATTATTTTCTTATTATTATTTAATTAAGAGCCACGATGTCTAAAAATTTGTTGGTTTTTTTTTTCCCCTCAGCAACTAAAGCAAAGCTTCAGCTCCCAACTGAAGCCCCACACTAGAGGGACTCGGCAAAGCTGATCCAGCCTCGGTTTAAAACTTGCAGCAGGGTCAGAGTCTGAGAATGTGACTCTCCAAACCTGTCCTGCAGTTCGAGCTACGCCGAGTTTATCAGAACACACTGCAGAGCTCCTCATTGCCTCCCCAAAGACTGAACCTTGATGGCTGTCACTTATGAAGTGGTAGGAAAGGTTTTGGGGGAATAAATCTTCCTAACAGGCTCTTTGGAACTATAGGTAGGAGTCTTCTCAAGTGCCTGTGGATGAAGCACTAAAGAAAAGGTGGGGAAAAAAAGAAACTCAGGTGTTTGCCTTATACCAGCCTCACAAGAAGTGGCAAGTTACTCAGTTCCCCAACTGCAGTTTTTAATTGAGATGAAAAACAATTCTTTAAAAATAATTTTTAGAACGGGTCTCAGAGATGTTTTTCCAGCCAAAAGCAATTCTTTCATTCTATTTAATCGTTACATTTGCACTTCTGAAAGGCCTCTTTCCCCACCTTTAAGAGGACAGACAACTCCTGCCTTCATGCCATTCCACAACCTCTGCCCTCGGGAGCGCTCAGACAATGCCAAGCTGTGCTGCACTGAAGGACAACTCTCTCTCGAATGCTGCATTTCAGTAGCAGTGTGCTAACCTTTCACAATAGCTCTATCAGTCCAGGAGTCAGGATATGAAGTTGCCATCTTATCAAAACACATGTACAGAGTCACCTACCCTGCCAGACAGAAACGGCAGAACCAGTAGCTCCTCATTTCAAGAAACCCCCACTTCAGGCACATCAATCCAGGGAGGTTTTTGCTGCTAATGGAACTGTCTCATTTGTAAGAGGCCTCTATCAGCAAGTGATGATGAAGCAGCTGATGGAGCAGTTCTTAAACCCCACTTATTCTGATGGAAATTAAAAATGTAAATAAGAACTTCAGCGGCATTCAGTTCTGAATGTTCTCCCCTATTCAGCAGCTCACCCAACAACTGGATGCAGCTCCCCGGCGGTGATGAACAAGAAGCGTTAAGAACTTGGAGGTTTAAAAACATGGAAGTCTATTTTATCATGGAAATAGCAATCCAAAGGGAAATGAGAACTACGGGAATTGAATAGAGGCTGCAAAACAAGGCTGCCGGGCCGCAACCCACCGAAGCCCTGCTTGGCAAGGTGATGCAATGTTGAGTCACAAGCCCATTTTATGGATGATCCTGCTAAGATCCACAGCTGCTAATTTGGAAAAAGCGTTTAACTGTTAACGCGGGGCTGGCTTTGTCAGGCTCCCTGGCACGTACACTTTGGCCTCCTCCCAGCCTGGGGGACAAACAGCAACGTATACATTTTGCTCAGCTTCGGCTATGTGAGCTGTTCCAGCTAGGGAAAAACATCCTTTTAGGAAATGCCAGCACGGCGACTCCAAACGAAGACAGCGGCGAAAGAAAAGTGGAAACGAGAAGAAAAGCAAAGTCGGGCAGGGGGAAACCTCCCTGCGCCTTTTGTCAGCACAAAGCCTGCAGACATCCTCTGCTCGGGCTGCAGTCCTGCAGCAAGCACGGCTCAAGGCCAGGGATTATCTCCTTCTACAAAAAAGGGAGTTAAGTGGCACTGAAGAATGTGCCAAGCAAGGAGGGAGTGTGCTGGGCCGGAGCCCTGTACCTCCAACATCTTTTAAGTCACTTATTTAGAGCAGACCTGCTACTGACAGCTGGGCCAGAAGAGCCCAAGCAAAAGCTTTCACCTTCCGATCAATTATGCAAAACACCATTAAACCATCACACCCAACAGCTGGCCCTCCCACACCGAGTTTCCCTGCAGTAGGTTCACATTTCTCCACTCCCCTGTAAGAACACACAAAAAGATGCCCTTTGAGGGTCCCTCCCGACCTGATGCAGTCTATGAGTCTGTGTAAAAATCCATCCTGCAGCTGAAAATCCCTAAGGCATTTAGTGACAGTTGAGGGATCTGGTTCTCCAAAGGAACTGGGAGCATGGCATCAGCTCCCTTCAAAGCCAGACACTACCAACCACTGAAAAAAGATTCCAAAGGAAACACCTTTGTGCCGCTGAGCAATTAGCAAAGCTGCTGCATTTGTTCACTAAGCAGTGCACCTTTCTTCCTGCAAGGAAGCTGAACCTTCAATGGTTAATTTTTTTCCAGACAGTGATCTAAACAGGCTTAACGGTTAGTATTTTAATGAGCTGTCATTTCCTGTGCTGATAAAGGTTCTCACAGTATTTAAACCATCCATTTCCCTGAGGCTCTGCCAACACCAGGACCCTGCAGTGACTCAGGGTGGACCTCAGCCTCCCACTTGACTCAGCCCTGACAGATGATGCTGCAGCAAACCTGGAGCCTGGCTCAGAGCACTCGCAGCAAGACCTGGGCTCCCAAATCACAGAAGTAACCACAGCCTTCAGCTCCTATCACCACCACTTCAGCCTCAGAGCGCTGGGGGAAACGTCGATGTTATCTGCCTTTAGCTTTCTAGAACTGCAGAAAATAAATCTGCTTTATGGTCAGGACCAGCAGAAACACTTTGGGAGTTAAAAGGCTGCTTGGCAGATACACTTGCTTTACAGGAGGAAAAAAGAATCTCTCTTATTTGAAGATTGCAAGGCTAAAATTCCCCATTTGATGTCATTTACACCTGGAGCTGTGCTCGAACAGCCACAGTAACCGAGCTGGCTGCAACTGTTTCAGCTTTCCTGTCCTGTTCAAATCGATGCTTTCAGAAATAGGAATTGCAACATCTGAGAACTGCTGGGTCTTAAATGTACTCAGTATTGCTCTTTGCAAGGAAACTCCTATTTGTATTTTAAAGATAGATTTCTGTACACAGTGAAGAAAAGCAGCAGCCCTGCTTGCTTGGAGTTAAATCCTACAAGCCTTTTGCAAATAAACTTTCACACTTCTGTTGTGATCCACTGCAAGGTTTTCAGCACCAAAGCTACTCAAGTTTCATCCACATCTGTGTCCCTTTCCAGAAGCTAAAGCCTATTTTGTGCAGAGCTGATCTATTGTGCACAGGCTGTATTGTGAGGGCACAGTCCCACAGGTTTCTGATATACTTGTGGGAGGAGAGCCATTGATTTATTGCACCAAGAAATGCCAGGTGTACTGCTCTAACCTTCCAGAAGCAGCTCTCTCAGGAGATCTGGAAGCCTCTGCCCTGTTATTCAGCCACTTCATGTTGGGTTTGATTCAGTTCTGCTACAGAGGTTTGAAGTATTGATTGGAATTTGTTTTTCCAAGTACCCTTTAGTGAAGGTGCCAGTTCAATAGGGCAGGGACTTTCTGGCACACACTCAAACCAAAGGTCCACCAAGTCAGGAGGTGTGGTTGGCACATCAGGCCTGGCTCCTCTGATGCTGCTCTGGGCAGAGATGAGCAGCATGAGATGACCTGGCCACACGATTGGGGTCGCCCCTTGCTGAAGGACCCTGAAAAGCTCTGGAGCCCCCAACACAGGAAGGACATGGAACTGTTGGAGCAGGTTCAGAGGAGGCCACCAAGATTCTCAGAGGGCTGCAGCAGCTCTGCTATGAGGACAGGCTACAAGATTTGGGGCTCTGCAGACCTTAGAGTAGCCTTTCAGTATCTGAAGGAGGCTACAGGAAGGCTGGGGAGGGACTATTGACAAGGGATTGAAATGACAGGACAAGGGGAATGGGTTTGAAGTGGCAGAGGGGAGATTGAAAGTGGATGTAAGGAGGAAGTTCTTTACAGTGAGGGTGGTGAGACACTGGCACAGGTTGCCCAGGGAGGTTGTGGCTGCTCCCTCCCTGGAGGTGTTCAAGGCCAGGTTGGATGAGGCCTTGAGTGACCTGTGCTAGTGGGAGGTGTCCCTGCCTATGGCAGGGGGTTGGAACTGGCTGATCCTTGAGGTCCTTTCCAACCTTACCATTCAATGAAACCCCATGGCACATGGTCCAGGTCATCCCTTGCTGAAGGACCCCTGAAATCCCATGCCACAATCTACATCAAAGAAAGGCTCTTTCCACCCCAGAACAACTGATTTTTACTGCAGCTTCTTGACTCACACTCTAAAGAGAGAACCTACACCTAGATTGTGATTTCTTGGAAAAGGATAACACAATCTTTAAGCAAAGTTTCCAGTTACATCAGTCACCAGTTGTACTTTTCCTCCTGAAAGGAACATCATGCTCCTTGCAAGAATCAGCTGAGATGAAGTTGTGAAGCACAACAAATAGCAGCAAACTGGTTTGTGGAGGCAATGGTTCAAGTAACTGTTTCTCCTTCTACACAGGCCATTACCCAAGGTGGCCTGCACAGCTGGGGAGCATCAGAGCTTACTGCACAAAGCCCAGCAGGTTAAGAGCCCCTTCAGAAGCACCGAGATGTTGGGGCAGATGTTTCAGAGTCTGTTGGTTTACACTTCCCAGTGCTAACAGGGCACTAACAAATTCACTTCCAAAGCCCATGGAAGCATGCAGGGTTGTTGTTTTTTTTCAAACAGGCATTTCACTGCCTTCTATTTAAACTTCAATTCAGTTTATTGACTCAGTTCATTAATTGAACTGATTAGCTTCTGCTTCTCTTAAAATTGGCCAGGCACCATTTGCTCCAGGCAGGGGCTGGTTTGCTGAGATGGCATGCCTGGGGTAGCAGCAGCACTCCTCAGTGCTCACACCTCCCCTTCAGTAACCACCACGGCCTCTCATTAAGGCATTCTGCAGCCTGCTGAGTGAGTTTATCATTACTGACAGTCAGAGGGAATCTCTGAAGAGTGGGATTTGTCCCCAAGGGATGCAGCCCTACCACTTGCCACTGAAGTTCAGCAGTTGCTGAGGTGAAGGCCATGTGCTATCTGATGCTATGAAAAGCCTGTTCATGCTATAAAACCTCTCTTCTTAGGCTGCCCAGGAAGGTTATGG